>JANSVA010000011.1:92010-110663 GCA_025504915.1 Erythroxylum reticulatum | reverse complement strand
TTCTTGTGCAAGGCTCGGAGCGACTTGATTACCCAGCTCTGGAAGCTATGCATATGTGTAAATCGGTTAGGGGACACCGTTGCTGGGTCTACCCCAACAATGTCAAATTCTTTTTACCAAGTCTAGCCCGAACCACTCTTAGTGACCCATCCAACATTGATTGGATGCCTTTACTCGATCACACCACTCCATATCCATTAGATGTTTACCCCTCTCCTCCTACCCAATTTACGTCAATGCCATCCTCCTTATTCCAACCCTCGCCTTCCCATTTTGATCTTAGTGCTCTCCACTCCACGCTCACCTCTATCCAAACTAAACAAGCTGCTCTCCGTGCCTTAGTTACTCATCAAGGTCACTATCTCCATCATTTCAGAGATACTCTTTCCACTCTTCATGCTAATCAGACCACTCTGCAACAAATGGTTATATCTCATAATGCTCACATTCAAAATATGACAACCACCTTCAACTCGTGGTGTCAGTGGTCCTCCTCTCTCGATAACCCATCACCTCCAACCCCCCCATCTTCTTCATGATTGACTTTTCCCCACTACTCTTTTCATTGGGGACAATGTTTCGTTTTAGCATAGGGGAGTTAAGTTATTTTGCTACTGTGTTTGTTTTGTAACTACTTCTATCTTTGTTCTATTTTGTTTGGTTGTTTAGTTCTTTTAGAACATTAGGGTGGTTTGTTACTGTGTTTTCCTAATGCACTCACCTTTTTCAATTACTAACTCCGTAGTAATGGTGGAAGCCCATTCATAACTAGGCTTAGCTCTGAGATAAATTGACCTTCTATCCAAATTTTTTTAGTTAGCTCTTTAAGTCGAAAGGGACTAACTAATTTATCTTCATTGGGGACCCCGTTGTTGTTTCTATTCTGTTACTGGAGAATTGCTTGCTTGGCTCACTTTCAAATATTAACAAAACAAACAAAACAAACAAAAACAAAAACATGGTGACCTATGTGAACACCAATACTGGCTGAAGTTGGTGGAACTGCACCATCTTCCCTTAAGTTCTTGAATGGATGGAGTTGCTAGTATTGGGAGGAATTTTCCATTTTAAGCCATGACAATTTTCGCAAAATCACACATCTTTGGTATACCAATTCTAGCCGGCATGAATGACACGGCATTTGTGCTCCTTAAGTGGCTTATGTACAGAGCAGCTAGTAAATGGGAGAGTTAAGTCCCTTTTTGGGTCGTTTAATGACTCAAAACAACTGAGGGTGTTATTGGTATTTAGTACCCCTTTGAGATGCAAGCTACTGGGGAAATACCTAATGAGGTGCCCCTTTGAGGCGTGTGTTACTGGGGAATAATAATATTAATTAATAAATTTGTCACCAAGAACTCCTTTGAGACCGAGGGGACTATAGGGGGATGATACTAATTTGTTTTTGAAATATTTATTTGCACTCCGTTAAGTCCCTATCGATTTAAAGATGCTGGTGAATATCTATTGTGATTAAGTTTGATTGAATCTTTGAGCTAAGCTTGGTAGAGATCGTGAGTGATGAATTATTACTTGGAGCAAGTATTTGATTAAGTGAGATGCAACAAATTGTTTTGCATGATCTTGTGATCTTACCTTTATGACATTTGAGCTATATTTATTCCCTTAATTTGCCATTAAGTTTGATTTGCTTGAGGACAAGCAAAAGTTTAGCATAGGGGAGTTTGATAAGTTGTTGTTCTTGATATATTTTAGCTCTATTTTGTCATCGTTTGTGCATTAAATGATGTTAAATTGCCTTTAGTTTTGTGAATTTGGTATTGCTCCTTTGTTCTTGGTATTTGCAGATGATTTGGGAAGAAAATGAAGTAAACCCAAGGAAAGCACGATCTACTCGTATAAATTCACACAGCCCATGTAAAGTAGAAGTTTAAAGTTGAAGATCCGAAAGTCACACTATCAGACCATGTAGATTCACATAGACCGTGTCTTTCAAAGCCAGAACACATAACTAGATCTGAAAGTCACACAGTCTACTCGTGTGAATTCACACGGTCCGTGTATGACGATTTCATGACAGTTTTTGGTGATTAAAAGGTAGTTTTTGAGAGACCAGGGGGATTTTTCTGGAGAAAGCTGAAGAGGGATATTCAAGAAGGAGAAGAAAAACAAAGAGCAATCGAAGAAGAAGAAAAGCTTGGAGATTGAGAGATCAAGATTCAAGAAGCAATTGAAGTTCCTTTTCCTCCTCCTTCCATTTATTATTTATCTTCAATGTTCATGTTTTTAATTTTTACTTCTATGTTGAATTCAGTCATGAATCTGTAAATTTTCTTATTCTAGGATGTTTGTTTCAACTTGGGATTTATGTATTAAACCTTATATCTTTACTTCTAAATTCAGTGTTGACTTGATTTCAGTAAAGTAATTTTGTCTAATATTGATTTGATCTTTCTAATCTAGGGTTTTTTATTGAATAATGATAGATATTAAACTAAGTACTGAAAAGTAATGTTTAATGTCTGAATTGCTAGATTAGACTTAATTGAAAGAATATCTACAAATAGAATTCTTCATTAGGAGTACTTGAGATTAACCACTGTGTTCATTGGGTTAGATTTGATTTTTAGTCTAGGAAACTAGTTTAAAAATTGGAATCAACACGTTAATTACTTCGAAAGAACTAATTGATAAGAGTAGGTTAATGTACTTGGATCATTATTTTATTTCATAAGGATTACATGATTTCTTTGTTGAGATGAATTCTTAGAATATTAGCTCAAATTCTATTAATCATGCATTAATACTTCTTTAACAACTGAATTTTCATATTTGATTGCTTAGCAAATTTAGAAGGTATAAATTTAGTACTTTGACCTAGTCCTTGTGAATCGACACTTGATTGTTGCAACTAAACCCAGACATTTGTAAAGCCTATCAAGCGAATTGCAAAAGCATATGGTACATCATTCATGATTTCAATATCTTTACGTGACATAGAACATTGAGATTTGCTAAGTGTTACACCTTAAGTTATTGGCATATTTCCTTTCTTGGAATTCTGCATGTTGAATCGTTTCAACATTTTGTCAATGTATGTACATTGACTTAAGCCAATGAGTTTATGAGACCTGTCTCTACATATCATAATCCCTAAGATATATTGGGCCTCTCTCAAATATTTCATTAAAAAAATATCTTTTAATGAAGTTTTCATTTGCTCCATTAAGGGAATAAAGTTGCCTATCAATAATATGTCATCGACATATAAGACCAAGAAAAGTACATAGCTCCTACTGATCATCTTATATACACAAGGTTCTTCCTTACTTTGGATGAATTCAAGACGTTTAACCTCATCATCAAAGCATTTGTTCTAACTCCTGGATGCTTGCTTCAATCCATAAATGGACCTGTGAAGCTTGCATACTTTATTACCATTATTTGGGTCTTCAAAACCTGGAGATTGTACCATGTACACATCCTCTTCCAAATTCCCATTAAGGAACGTTGTTTTGACATCCATTTGCTATATTTCATAGTCTTAATATGCAGCAATGGCTAGTAATATCTGAATAGACTTAAACATTACAACAGGCAAAAAGGTTTCATTATAGTCAATCCCTTGAACTTGACTGAACCCTTTCGCTATAAGTCTTACCTTGTATGTTGTCATGTTTCCATCCATGTCCATCTTTCTCTTGAAAATCCATTTGTTTTGAATGGCTTTCTTGCCTTGAGGAAGATCTGCCAAGACCTATACTTGGTTGTCATACATGGATTGCATTTCAAATTTTATGGCTTTGTACCATAATCTTGTCTCTATTCATTGCTTCTTGAAAGGTTGTCGGATCTTCAGTATCCATTACCAATATCTCATGAAGCCCTAGATAGAAATCAAGTTTCTTTCTAAATCATGTTGACCTTCTCAATTCTTGTGGCTCTTCTTATTCATCCTAAATTTTTTGAACCTCTTACACAATCTTTTGTGGAATTGGTTCAATATTGGATTGAACACTATATGGTGACATGTGAACCTCTTCCTCAATATGTTAAGGAACTTGAACACTCATGCTCCAACTAGCCATAGGAATTATAATTGGGCTACTTCGATCTTCATGGATATCAGTCATGACCTGATCGAGGTCTTGTAGTGTTTCTTGAGTTTCTTCAAGTGTTACACTACTCCCACCACTTTTGATTCTTTCGAGAAATTCTTTCTTTAAGAAATTACACTCCTTTTAACAATATCCTGTTTCTTGACTTGTGCCAAAAGTAGTATCCTTTTGTTTCTTTCGGATAACCTATAAAGAAGCATTTATCTGTTTGGGGTTCTAGTTTGGTTGTCATCAATCTTTTGACCAAAGCCTCACATCTCCAATTCTTAAAAAATGACAAGTTAGGAATTTTACCTGTCCATAACTCATAAGGAGTTTTCTCAACAGATTTAAAAGGAACAATATTCAGTGTATAAGCTGCAGCAAGTAATGCATGTCCCCAAAAATAAAAAGGCAATTCTGTTTGGCACATCATTGATCAAACCATGCCGAGCAATGTTCTATTTCTCCTCTCGGAAACACCATTCCATTGAGGTGTTCTAGGTGGAGTCAATTGTGATATGATACTACACTCCTTTACATATGCACCAAATTCATTACTCAAGTATTCTCCTCCACGATCAGTTTGTAAAGTCTTAATTCTCTTGTTTAGTTGGTTTTTTACTTCATCTTGAATTCTTTAAACCTGTTAAAAGATTCACTCTTATTCTTCATTAGATAAACATAGCCATAACTACTGTAGTCATCTATGAAGGTAATGAAGTATCTAAAACCATCTCGTGCACTTATGCTCATTGGCCCATATACATCTGAATGTATTAATTCCAACAAGTCTTTTGTCTTTGTCCCTTTCTTCTTGAAAGGTTTCTTGGTTATTTTACCAACTAAGCAAGACTCGCATGTCTCTATTGCATCGCAATCAAGGAGACCAAAAAGATTACTTTCTTATAATTTCTTAATGCATTTCTTGCTTATATGACCTAGACGATAGTGTCATAAGAGAGTCTTATTTTTATGGGATACTTAAAGTCTTTTGTTATTGATATTTAAAATATGTTTGTAATTCACTTCAAGCAAATATAAGCCATCCTGAACAATAGCATTTGCATAGAAAATTCCATCTTTTGAAATACTCATACATGAGTTTGAAATTGTAAATACATATCCATTCTTGTCTAAACATGACACGGATATAATGTTCTTACATATAGATGGAACATAATAAACATTTTTTAAATTAACAATTAAACCAATTGCTACTTGCAGGTGAATCAAGCCAATGGCCATTGTAGAAATGTTAACACCATTCCCCACCTTCAATGTGACTTCTCCTTTCTTGAGATGACTTCTATCCACTAGTGCCTGTATATTTTCACAAATATGAGCACATGATACAGTATCAATTACCCAATTGTGAATAGATGTGGTTAAATTAATTTCAATAACATAGATACCTTTCTGAACTTTAGGGTGCTTACGCTCTATTTTGCCACTATCCAAGTCAGCCTTGTACTTGGGACAATTGACCTTGAAATGTCCAAACTCGTGGCAATAATAGCACTCTATTTGTGGAGTTGGCAAGTTTTTCTTTTTGCCTTCGGAGTTGCTCACTTAAGCTTCTCTTTTCCCTTTGTTCATATTAGGCATCTTCTTTTTGCCTTTTCCTTTGTTGACTTTCTTGCTATTCTGGTAAATTGTAATAACATTCTTCTCTCCTTTGTGCCTATTTATATCAGCCTCTGCCTACTTCAATGTCTGATGGATCTCATCCAAAATTCATTACCTTTTCATGCAAGTGAAGATACATGACTACATCTCTGTAAGATGGAGGCAATGAACCAAGGATTATATCCTCAGTTGAGTCAGGGTGCACTGGAGCATTAAGCTTCTCCAATTTCTCGAGATAACCCAGCATTTTCAACATATGCTAGTTGATGAAAGATCCTTATGCCATGTTACATCTCGTGAATGCCAAAGTGATCTTTGAATGTTCTTTACGAGCATTCTCCAGGAACATTTTAGAAAGACGCTCAATTATCTCTCTTGGAGTATTGTTAATAAACTTACGAGTGTTCAGTCGCCATAATTGCCAACATGAGACCTTGAACGCTCAGTTCGTCCTTGCGATACTTTTCAAAAGCAACCTTTTCCTCATCAGAGGGATCTGTACCAAGTACTAGTGTAGCTTCCTCCAGCACATCTACAAGATCCTCCGATCTGATGATAAGTTGGAGTTTTAGTTCCCAATCGAGAAAATTGGAACCATCACCCTCCAATGGGCACTTTTCAAGTATTGATAGGATAAGTACATTGTTTGCCATTCTAAAATAAAATCAAAAGGATTCCATGTTAATATTTATGTCAAATTTGTTTTATTAAAAAAAACTCATACTCCATTTATTACAAAGTCCTTTACACAGTATATTCAAGATCTCATCATAAATAAATCGACCTTATCCGATTTATAAACTCAAGGTAAGTAATACTTTACTAATCATAACCTTTAGAAAAATTCTTTTGCAATCATTTGCAATTTTCTAAACCTTATGACTCTTTCTGTTTATTAAGAAAACATTTTCTTACTAAACAATTTTCCTGAGACTTCAAGCCTAGATCTTGACTGCTCATTAAGCAAACTCATCTTATTGGTCAATATATTAGGTTACACTATCTCCATAAAATAAATGTACTAAATGCCTCACATCTAATCCATTTACCAATGGCATGATAATATATCCTGATATATTCCACATTTTCTAAAGATTAAAAATTACACTCATGCATATTAATTATCCTTAGCTTAAACTGTATAAAATGAGAAGGAAAAATACTCAATTTTTCATTGGAAATTCAAAAGTGACTATAGTTTGGTAGGTCTTCTTGCACCATCGTATGAAAATTTGCATAAAATAAGTATGCAATCCCAAATATTATTTTGAATCCTTTCAAAAATTTACTAAGTGTAAGTATTAGAAACTCTTCTCATTTTCACAAATGCATATGATGTAAATAAAAGGAATCCTATACAAAAATTGCCTTTTGAGCCTATTAATAACCACTTATTAAACTGCTTACAATCAAACATTCATACACAAACATTTTACATCACACGAGGCATTGGAATGACGCATATAAACTCGGTTCCCTGCAAAGCAAAATTATAACAGAAATTGTATGCCGATGCACAATTTTGTACCCTTTAATCAATTATCTTTTCTTAAGTAATTGCGATTCTCTAAATCATTTAAATTCCATAAAATGATTTATAATTCTCTATAAGAATTCAATAATGATTTGTACGATGGTTTGCAAAGTAATCCTTTAATCATTTAAAAGAAAATACAAACCATTTACCAATATCTTGTTTTAATCAGCAAAAAAATCTATGCACCGTTCTTATTTTGTCTTTGTCACAAAAAACCGTGATACTCTTGTACATGCAAGTTTCATTATTCAAAACTAGACTTCATTATCTAAATTTTGAAACTAGTCTCATTTAAAAACGACAATCCTATTGAGAGATATCGTTATTGGAATTTGAGCTTAAAAATAGTCACTGTTGCTAAAAATTCCAGCAACCCTCTATTTTTCTTATTTTTGTTTTACTCTATAGATCTGTCCAAAGACTTTAATCTATATAAAAATAATGTTCTAAACTTCTTTCATTGATAAAAGAATTTTAGAAAACACAAAAATAAGTAACTTGTAAGCCTATGACAATTTTACAAAAACAAAAACAAATTCAATACCGAATCCTTTAGAATCGCAATAAAAAAGACCAATTGATTAAACACTTATGTAATAAAAAATACATGATAAAATAGTCTAATTATCATTAATAAAAGAAAAGGCTCTGATGCCAATTGAAGGGATTTCATGAAGCAGATTGGGTAAATTTTAAAATATTTTAAATTCGATAACAACAAAGATCGTTTCTATTATTGTTATTTCTTCTTGTATTTTGTTTGCATCACAATCAAGTTTATATTCTTACAAGAGGAATTGTTAAACCATACCTTTGGTTTCTAACGAAGTTGTATTCCTATTCGATTCACCTTGAATTCGAAACAAGAAGGACACCGAGTGCGTGCTAGCATTCTCTTCGTCCGCGCCTAGCTCGTCACCCGTTTCTTAATCGATTACTCAATCAGTAATTGTTTTAACAAGTTATGAGAGAGAACAATGGATAACAAGAACAAAACCTATATCCAAGTCTGACCAGATGTAAAAATTCGTATAGCCTCAAAATATTCTTTAAATTCCCACAGCATTTATGGCAATTAAATTAAGAACGGTTTTGAAACAACATACTTAATTCCTGATCTTTTGGTACTAGAGCAGTGATACCTTCTTCTAGAGAAGTCCAAACGACCTAAAACCTTCACCATCAGATTCTACACTTTAAGAGCTACAAAATTGATAGGTCATTTGTCTAGAATGGTTATCGTTTACCCTTTCAAATTCCTGTTAAAAATCACCTTAAAATCTATCGCGAATTTGATGGCTATAATAATACATCTATTCTCTCTCTTCATTTGTTAAAATAAATTCTTTTGGGCTTGGGCTATAAATAAATTTATTTCATGAAATTTATATTATCCTCATAATATACATTTCAAATAAATTTATTTCCCATCTAGGCTGTCACGTCATGTGATAATATTTTAACATGTACCTTTATTTCATCAATATGAAATCTTGTGCACTGAAAATATATTTTCCTATTTCTCGTTCAATTGGTATGACCTATATCGAGGATCTGTGTTGTGTTGGCAAATAAATACAACATTTTATTTCATAAATTGTAAGTGGTATTCTAGCTATACATTGTAGCTACCCAAACAACATAGATGTTTAGTAAACCTTTTACGTAACACGATCCTTTTAGTAAAGTTGTCATTAACATTACTTGTGTTCATTCCTTGCCTTATGATATTATGACTAATATACAAAGTAGGACTATGTCATCTTTATATTATAATCATTTATTGGTCTCCATTAAGTAAATTATAAATTATAACTGTACCTCAGTTATATTGGATCCATTTATAAGTCTACTTTACCAGGGGGCCTATCTCAATCTGCATATATAGATGGTCTAAGATAAGATGTCCATATAAAAAGCGCAAACATATTCGTTTTCTTCCAATTGATGAAGTGAATCTCCATTTGTTAAGAAAAGAGTTTGTTCCAAATTATTTTGAGTGCACACGACGTGGGAAGCCATTAATTTGTAGCAACTCAAGGGTTAATGAAATAAATTCATCAATAAATGCAGATGGTTTGAAGGGGGACTAGATTTATAACAAATAATGTGGGTGCAAATAAAAATCCTTACATCCAAATGGTTTATGGTGTAATTGGTTGTACCTTTCAGGCAAATATAGAAAATCTTGAAGAAAAACCAAACTCAAATGTAAAAAAAAAAATTGACTTACTAAAATTAGCTGATCAAGAATTATAGCCAAATTGTGAGGCCATGACTCAATATTCTTCAATTACTCGAATATTGATCATAAAGTCTAAAAGGCATATTTATTATCAAAGTTTGGATAAAATTCTTGCTTGGTGTAATGAATCATTGCCTCCTGATCATACAATGGTTGATAATTTTTACAATATGAAGAAACTTATTAGGGGTTTTGGTTTGCCAGTTGAAAATTTTGATTCTTGTAATTTGGGATGCATGTTGTTTTGGGGAGATGATATGGAATTACAATAGTGCAAATTTTATGGTCAATCTAGGTTCAAACCTAGAAAGTGTACTATGAAACAGAAATTAGTACCCTAGAAGTGGATGTATTATTTCCTTACTAACTCTGAGACTTCAAAGACTATATGCCTCTGACGTTACTACTTCTTTCATAAGATGACATAATGAACATAAACAGGAAGATGAAATAATAAATCATCTATCAGATGCACTCACATAGAAACAATTTAATAACACCCATTCTGAGTTTGTAATTGAAAGCTGAAATGTTAGTTAGGTTAGAATTGTCAACAGATGGATTCCAACCTCTTAGTCAATCTGACCAACGATATTCATCATGGCCAATTATAATTATTCCTTATAATTTACCTCCATGGATGTGTATGAATTATGCCTATATGTTCCTGACGGTAATTGTATTAAGGCCTACAAATCCAAAGCATAAAATTGATGTATTATTACAACCATTGGTATCTAAATTGCACAATCTTTAGGAATTTAGTGTGGAGACATATAATGTGTCTCTCTAAAAAATTTGTTGAGAGTATATTCGTTGTGTACTATTAGTGATTTCCCTACATATGTTATGCTGTCTAGATGGAGCACATGAAGGAAATTGGCTTGTCCTTACTGTGGCAATGATTCTGATGCATTTTATCTGGCTAACGGGGCAAAAACATCTTGATTTGACAACCACAGAAAATTTCTTCCTCCAGATCATCCATTTAGATGCAATAAACAAAAGTTCATTAAAAATAGGATGGTACAAATGCCTCCTCCCCCTCACAAAGATGGTGAAGAGATATTGTAGGAGATAGATGAATTAAGGTTGCTGAAAGTTACAAAACTTGAAGTTGAAGAAGTTAATATAAGCATTAGTAAAAACAGTGGCTGGAGAAAACAAAGTATCTTTTGGGATTTGTCATATTGGAAAACTAATTTAATACGTCATAATCTAAATATGACATATATTAAAGAAATATTTTTGACAATTTGTTCAACACCATAATGAACATTGAAGGGAGGAGAAAGGACAACACAAATTCACGAGTTGATTTGAAACTTTTTTGTAGAAGGAATGAGTTAGATAAAGATCTTCGCACCGATAAATATCTTAATGCATGTTACACTTTGGACAAAAAAACAAAGGAATTTTTGTGTGAATGATTGAAAAGTCTAAAGTTTCCTAATAGTTAGGTTTTGAATTTATCAAGGTGTGTGGATATGAGGAAGTACAAATTATTTGGGTTAAAAAGTCATGATTATAATGTGTTTATGCAAAGGCTAATTCCATTTTTATTTCAGGAGTTGATACGGAGTAAAGTTTGCGAAGTTATAACAGAATTAAGTTTGTTTTTCAAAAGCTTAACATCATCTAAACTAAAGTTGGCTAAAATGGAAAAACTAGAAAGGGAAATTCCATTTATATTGAGCAAATTAGAAGGGATTTTCCCTCAAAGTTTTTTTTAACTATATGGAACATCTATCCGTACATTTAGCATACAAAGCTAAACTTGCTGGTCTAGTTCAATATCAATGGATGTATCCGTTTTAGAGATAATTATATTTAAAATTTAAATAAAACTTATAGCATGTTTTAATCATATAATTGTAATAACCCTATTTGTTATGTAGGTATTTGTATCACTTGAATAAAAATGTCAAAAAAAAAGGCTAGAGTTGAAGGTTTGATATGTAATGTTTATTTAGTGAAGGAAGCAAGTACATTTTGTTCACATTATTTTGAATCGCATATGCACATAAAAGAAAGAAAAGTTCCTCGTAATAACGATGGAGGAGAAACAGATGATGTTGATGGTAACTTATCTATTTTTACATATCTTGGATGAACATATGGACGGTCAATAAGAAGAATGTTAACAAAAGAAGAAATAGAGGTCGTCCATGGTTACATTTTATTTAATTATCAAGAGGTTCAACCTTTCATGCAGTAAGTTTAAGTTGATTTTGAAATTGTTTATTTAGGTTTTCAAAGTTAGTGATGTTCACAACTAAAATACATAATAATGCTTTCAGAAATGGTTACGAGAGCTAATGCTAAAAAAAAACACAAGATGATATCAATACAGAAGTTGAAAGACACTTTCCTCAATGGTTTGACAAATATGTAAGTTTTCATTTGCAATAATTGTAATGGTTCAATTATGATATCAAAGTGTTTAAATGAAATTATAATATTTAATATGATATTTTTTGTGTAGGCCTTAAAAAATCCAATGATGAACATGTTCATATTTAATCTTGCGAAAGGATCTTTGTGAACTATTAAATTGTATCCAATGTATTTTATTAATGGATACAAATTTCATACATAATATTATGGCCATAACATGGCAATAATAAATAGTGGGGTTCACATGAGGAGAGTGAGAGATCTGAAGAGGAGCTTGAGTTTGATTTTAATTCTTCAAAAAAAGAAGATGATGATGATTATTTTGATTTACAATTAAGTGATGATAGCGATTAATTTGTGTTTGTAATAAAATATTATATGAATAAATATATTATTGCATTAGCAATATATTATATTTAATTATATTGATCTATTACTGGAATATTTAATTAAATTGCAATTTCAGGTTTAAGATATGCCACAAAAGAGAAAACAAGAAATGATAGGGAAAAGGGTCAAGTTACCACAATTTGGACGAGCCAGTGTAGGTCCAAGTGAAGGATCACATTCTGCAGATGCTACAGAATCAGGTGATGTAAGTTTACCTACTGCACATCTAAATGAGGTATCACCTTCCCTACCTACAGTCCCTGTACAGTCACTTTCTGTACCTATTGCTACACCATCCACCACTCATACACCATTCACCATCCCTATACTAACAAAGTTATCAAGCAAAAATGATGTGGATGATAGAGTCGACCTTCAGCTTAGAGCTAAAAGAGTTGATGGAAGAACTTACATCGCAATTGTCAACAATCTGTAAGTGAAATTCTAAAAATTTGTAATATATGATAACATCATATGTTTATACTAAATTTAGAGGTTTTAATTTAAAAATGATCTAAAATAACTTATATATTAGGTTGGTTTTGTATAAAACGTGCTCTAAAAAAATTGATGCAAGTTTAAAAAGAAGATAGATCTTGAGGGTTATATATATGGAAGAAAATCCCTTAGACGACTAAGGATTCTTATTATTAAGAGTTTGAGGTACAAAAATTTTATTATTTAATCTTTTTTATTTTATCTAATTTTATGCATTAATTAGATAAATATTATAGTTTATAAGTACTTATAGTATGTTCTTTCTTTTCTTCAGAAAGAATTTTTTATGATTTAAAATTTGATGTTGTAATTTATAATGTATGGGAGAGACAAGTTCATGCACGATATAGAGAATTTCTTGGTTCGATACATAAGAATGATGTATGACCCCCTTATATGTCTAAAGAAATATGAACTTGTTGGCAACAGTATTAGACATCACTCGAGACAATGTCCATTTCATAGCACAGTTCTACAAACAGATGTAGATGACTAGGGAGATAGAGTCTACCAGTACACACAGGAGGATCTATGACCCACCAGGAGCATGCAGAAAAACTTATAAATATCTAAACTTTACACTTATATTCTGATATTTGTACTTTAATGCATGAAATTTGGTTTCAATGTAATTTGATTTATGAAATTTAAAATGCAAATATATGTGTATTATGGAGAATGATAATACTATAAATGTCTGGTGCCATTAATGACTGTGTTGTTAAGTAGATTTTTGTATTCAACAGGAGGTAAATATCGTAAAAATAGCGAAAACTTTCCCGAAATTTTTATAATTGTAGTTCACTTATAACACTTTATTCTGATGCAAGAAAAATCTATGGACAAGAAGTCTACACTACATCAACTCTTTTTGCACACCTACATTAAGAAACATGATGGTGTGACCTTCGTTAACACCCGATGCAGAGAACTTAATGTATGTAAAATTTATACTTTAATATTAATTCTTAAAAATTATCACTTATTAATATAAACAATTATAATGATAAGATAAAAAAAAAAGCATTTAACGACAATCTCAGCATTCTAAAACTGTTGATGAGAGTCAGACATATCTTGATGCAAAAGGTGGTAGGGACAATTGTGGAAGAATTTTTGGCTTAGATTCATTTACAAGCACATGTTATTCGCAATCCTCCATATCCACTACAGCTGGATCTAGTAGGTGATCTGCATCAAACGAGAGAGTTATTCAAGAGACTGGCAACTCAGTTATAACAGTCAATGGAGTACATAGCCTAGCTCCGTAATAAGATGGATGAGTTGAAGAAAAGGGGCAGTACCTCATCATAGTAGTCAGAACATCCACCTTCACCAACTGCATAGTTTAGATGGATAAGTGAATTTAGATGTTTTGCTACTCTTAAATAATTTTGTATGAATTCTTAATTTACAGTTATTTTCAATGTACTTATTATTATACATTATAATTTTTATTATATATCAACAATCAAAATAATTTTTACTTTCTATTATTAATTAACTTATTGTTTTGAGAAATTAAATGTAGAAAAAAGTAAAAGATTATCAATAGAAAACTCATGAAGTGAGAAATGGTGGTTGAAATTATCATAAGTAAATTTCTCGACGAAATTATGATATTCCATCGGTAATTTGCCAAAGGACTGCTAATTTCATAGGTAAATTACCGACGAAATGATATATTCCATACGTAAATTACCAGCAGAATGACATTTTCTGTAGGTAAATTTACCAACAGACAAACAACTTACGGTCTCTAAATTTTTTGACGGAATTGTAAATTCCGTCTCTAAATTTACCAACGGAATTAAAGTGTTCCGTCGTCAAATTTTCTGAGGAAATTACAAATTTTCATCGCTAAATTTACCAACGGAATTCAAATATTCCGTTGCTAAATTCGCGATGGATTTGAAATATCCATTATTAAATTTTACCTACGACTGCTTCTCCAACGACTATTTCTATCGGTAATTTTCGTCACCAAATTTGTTTGCCGATGAAAATTCCACCACTAAAACCAAATTTTTATCATAGTGATTATTTTAGGTGTAAACATACATAAAAAGATGTTATTTTGGGGCGGAAACAGAATTGGAACAAGTAGTGGTACACAATATTTGAACCCCACAATAAGTGTTCATAACATAGATTTTGCAAGTTTTGTGAATTATATCTGTTAATTTGGTATCTCTTCTATTTGTCCTACATTAACCTATGTAAAATTCTTCTACATATTATATGCCCAGCATAAAAAGAAAAATAACATAGAGCCTATGCAAGCCTGTAGCGAAATTTTCTTTTATCATCGATATACAGTATTTTCCTTTATCTTACTTCTTCATCTTCTCCCCACTTCGATACTACTATTTAACACGTCCTGTCCAAGCAGAGGGCGGCTCCCTTTGGATATGTTAAGATCAGGCAAATGCATTTCCTTGCAACGGAGACATCGTGCCAAAAGGCAAATACATATCTCACCATTGCATCTCATCAATTTTACTAGTATAGGGCAAGCGACGCTCTTCTCTCTGCATATTTCTCATCAATTTTACTAGTATAGGGCAACTGACGCTCTACTCTCTGCATATTTCATACAGCGGTAATGAAACTGATTGGATAGTTCACTCATGGTAATCTTTTCCTCGATTATTGGTGTTTATAACGTGCATTATGATGTTCTGATCGTTGCTCATTTAGAGCTGTTGCCAAGCGCTTCCAAAGCCTATTTGATAATGAAGCTGGACAGGGAAGGTCAGTCCTTTCAGTGGACAATCTACTAGTTGGTAGAAGCATCAAGATTGTTCTTTGAAACGTTAGTGTGTGTGAAAACCTGAGTTCCGTTTCATCTGAGATCTATGAACATTGTATTAATTTATTGAATGTTTGCTAGACTTTGTGGTCAAGAAGCTTGAATGGAACCTAGTTCCTTGTGATTTGTGAGGTATTAGGTGATGGTAGAATCACCATTATAGAGTAGCAACCCGGCCAGAACTGTATATTTGGTCGATGATCCATACTAGTTTTTCAATTTGCATGCTCTTAAAACAAGGAATCACATACACGTTGAACAGGCAAAGCTCTTTGGCAGCATCATTATCAAGCCACGGGTAAAGATTATGAAGTCAGATTTCTGGTCTCTTGTAGGAAAATGCAGATATTGTTTATAGCTCATGCAGTGGTGGCCAATGCTTGGAGCAACCTGGTCACATTTTCTTTTTGCTTATTTATTGCAGTTATTTTTAAAAAATGAAAGAAAGAATGTCCAAAAGTAGTCTTCTCATCTAGATGATGTAGCTGGGAACCTTAAGAGTCGGGTAGGGTTTAGCACGCGATACCGTGTTGGTTGTAGCCAACGTTGTAATAGGAAGTGCTTCAGCGAAGCTAAAACTGTAGGTTAAATTGTTTTTAAAAGAAACAGTTTAAGTTTGGTCAAGAAGTTTTAGCTTCGATTTATTCCACCGTACAAGGCCCGCGTACAAGTTCACGAAGACAGGACAATCTCAGGTTAAGCAGTCAGTGGACCATCATCATAATATTTGAGAAACTCGTCTTGTTAGAGAATGAAGGTTTTAGGTTGATATCTTCATCGTTAACCGATAAATGAAGAGAGAGAGAGAGAGGAGCAATTTTTGGTTTCATATATTTCTACAAAAAAACACTGTACAAATAACGTATATATATACAAGCAGCTAACGGAATCTGCAGTAAAATATTTACAGAGGTATGTGTGTGTGTCCTGTAAATTATTTAAAGAGGTATGCGTGTGTGTCCTGTCTGTTGAGGTGGTTAGACAAGGAGGTATCTGCTGTGGTACAGAGGAGTGAGCTCGTGATATTACATTCTACCAACATCGCCTCCTCAAGTTGGGAAGTCTATGAGACTCAACTTGGCACTAGCAATACGAATTGTGTGTGCAGATATAGCGTTGGTGAAATTGTCCGCCAATTGTTGTGTGGAAGGAATATGAGTAGTAGTGATGAAACCTTCCTTAACAACATTCTGTATGAGATGACAGTCTATTTTCAAATGTTTGATACGCTCGTGAAAAATAGGATTTTCGGAGATGTGAATGGCGGCTTTGTTGTCACAACGCAAAGTATACGGAGAAGGAGACTGTACTTGTAAGTTTTGTAACAAATAGGAAATCCACCGGAGTTCACAAACTGTGCTAGACATGCTCCGGTATTCAGCTTCGGCAGACGAAAGGCTAACGGTGGATTGTTTCTTTGTTTTCCATGAAACTAGTGAACGTCCCAAGAAAATACAGTAGCTAGTAAGGGATTTGCGAGAGAACAAACAACCGGCCCAGTCGAAATCAGAAAAGGCTTGTAGTGAGACATGGTCTTGAACAGGATAAAAAAGACGACAATGTCTTATGCCAATAATGTACCGTAAAACATGTACAAGTGCATCCCAATGTAGTTATCGTGGTTCATTATTAAACTGACTAAGATATTGAACTGCAAAAGATAGGTCAGGACGAGTAAAACTCAAATAAAGCAACTGACCCACCAGGCGTCGATATTTGTCAGGATTTGGTAAAATAGCCCCTTCGTCGCATGACAATTTAGTACCTAACGAGATTGAGGTTGTGGTAGGCTGTAGTTCTTCCAACCCAGCATCACGCAAAATATCAAAAATATACTTAGATTGAGACAAGTAAAGACCATCAGTAGAGCGAGCAACCTCAATACCCACAAAAAATTGTACGTAACCGAAATCTTTAATAGTGAATTGGCTGTTCAGATAGGCTTTAACGTTAATAATTTCAAATTCATCAGGGCTAAAGACGAGTAGATCATCCACTTAAATAATAATAGTGAGGAAAGACGAGTCAATACATTTAGTAAACAAACAATAGTCAGACGTGGCCTGAACAAACCCATAGTCAATAAGGGTTTGAGATAAAGCTTTGTTCCATTGTCTGCCAGCCTACTTCAAGCCATAGAGAGATTTCCGTAGGCGAGAGACTTGACCATCCAGTAGTTTATCATAACCCTTTGGAGGTCGGAGATAAATTTCTTCATCGATGGAACCGTGCAAAAAAGCATTGTTAACATCAATATGATGGAATGGCCAACAATTAGCAGCAGTGATGGAAAAAAATAATCTGATTGTCGTAACCTTGGCGACCGGTGAAAAAACGTCGGAATAATCAATACCAACCTATTGGTGGAAACCCTTAACAACAAGTCTTGCTTTCCGTCAGTCGACCGAGCCATCTGGGTATCATTTAATTTTGTTGAGCCATTTGATATCTAGCAAGCCTTTCCCTTTCGATAGATCGGAAGCTATCCATGTCTCATTGGCCTCCAGAGCTGCTAATTCAGCTTGCATTGGACCAACCCACAATGGGTCATTTTTATCAACTTCATATGACAGTGGTTCATAGTCACTAGAAACATTGGCCATAAACGATAGGTAAGTGGAAGAAAAATGGGAAGTGTAGGGGAGAGAATGTCGAGGTTACCCGAGGAGATGGACGAGTCATTTGTACAGTAGTCGAGGCGTCGACCGTGGCAAGGGAGACATGATGGTCAAGGTATTTGGGTCTGGTACGAAGATGGGTACTAGTGTGTGGAATAAATGAAGAAGAAGAAAGGAAGGTAGAATTGTCGGTAGGGATAGCAGCATGGGTATCGGGTAGGGTAATGGTGGGTGTTGGGTCGGGTGTTTGGGAAATAAGTGGAGGAGTTATGGGTCTTGTATGATTAAAAGGGGTGTGTTAAGATGTAGGAATAACGGGCTGAGGACAAAATAGGGGCTGATATGTGGGACGAGTTTGAGTATTAAATGGAGGTAAGAGAGATGTAGTGTGGTAAGGAAACAAGTGTTCATAAAACGTGACATCCCTTGAGATAAGGGTTTTCTGTGAATCCAACTCAAATAATTTGTA
>JANSVA010000011.1:69602-83100 GCA_025504915.1 Erythroxylum reticulatum | reverse complement strand
TTAAAGTTGAGTTATGGTTGTTGTCCTTATTTTTGAACAGCCTGTAGTGTTTTAGTTATAACTCCCAAAATAATTAAGTAGCATCTGAAGGATGAAGCAGAAAAGAGGAGAGAAAAAACAAAAAAGCAAACATTAGGAAAGTGCAGTAGGCTCACTACAATTACCAGGACATGAGATTTCACGAAGTCTTTTTGATAGAGGTGACTTTGATAAATCATCCACATTCGCAAGTGTTGCTGCAGTGAATTCTGCAAGAGCCTTGTCCCAGCCTCTAACCCTCAATGGCTAAATTTTTAACTAATAACATCCACGTAAGTAACAAATACTGATGATTGCTTACATAAGGCTTTGTGGAAGCTAATCAAATCATTAGAGTATAAGAGAGATCACCTTTGTATAACCAGTTATGGTACGTTCTGTAACTTGATTAGGGTCAAACCAAGCATTTCTTATAGCTGCTAGACCAAATTTATCGATTGCCATCCTTATCTGACAATCATGGAGTAGAATTAATTAATATTTAAAAGGTAGGGAACACAGCAAAATTTAAATCACTCTACGCCCCCCAAAAAAAGTATGAACAGAAAATAGCGTACACAATATATATGCAAGTTTGAATATTAGTAAGGACCTAGGCAGGAAGTTCATAATTTATAAGTTTATGCACAAAGAAAGTACCAGTAGTACACCAATGGCTGAGCGAATTATAGGTGACAATGCTTTCTTAAACAGTAAGTTGAGAACATTTATTACACCCTTCACCATTTGGAGCGTTTTCTGAAACACAAAAGTAATGATCTTTGATAAAATTTCAAAAATGGGGCGAGATAGGTTTGCTAATGCGTTTGAATATGATGCCTCTCCTTCAATCTTCTTACTTCTTCCAGAGTAGAATCCTTCAACGGCGTTATCAACAAGAAGTGGGGCAAATATCGCTGGGGAAACAAGTATTAGAGCTGCAACACGTTCAGGAGCCTCAAAATAAGAATTGACTGCAACAAGGGAACCAGCAGAATGCCTGGAATTTATGGTTTTAACAGGACCTAAGTTTTTTTGTTTCAAACAAACATGTATCGAAAGAAAATCAATAATGACGTACTAGCGGTTAAACATCCATTAAAAATTAATCGAGAACCGATGGAGTCCAATTTGCAAGAAAAAAATAAGTCAATGACAAGGAAGAGGAAAATATATACCCCACGAGAATTGCCTTCCGAGCCTTCAAGAGGTCAACAAAGTATAAAGTTGCGAGCGTGGAAAATGCAATGGAGTAAGGATTCAGTGATCTTGAACCTTCAGGGGTAGGAGAGGAATTCGCAAAAGATAAATCCCTAGATGTCAATCCAAAGGCTGGCCTGTCGAAAGCAACAACTTTGGAAGCAGTAAGTTGCGCCAAAGGCTTCATAGCTCTACTCCATGAGAAAACAGAAGCTCCGAAGCCATGTAATAAAATGAAAGGAAAATCAAGCATCGCGAAGGAGGCCGCAGGAAGTTCAGAATCTTGAGATTGCGATTCTGCTGCATCGCATAACTTGTAGTGAATGCGAACGCCGTTGAAATCACAAAAACGGCTGTCTGGATCAGCTAAAAGCTCGGGATGCAGTAGTTCATCTTGGTCTATGCCCGCTATTCTCTTTCGTTTTTCCTTTGTTTTCGACTTCCACTCATCTGGAGACATTAAGTGGACAAAGGTATGGATTGGATAACCAACTCTGATAAGGGGATCTTCGGATAAAGCAGAGTAATAAACCACAGCAGGTGAAAGAAAATAAATAAAACCTAGGGATTACTAACCAGAATAAGGAGGATAAACACCAGCGGAAGACGCATCAGCTCGAGGAGGAAGCAATTTGGGATAAGAACCAGCATATATATCTGCAGGGAAGTTGGCAAAATATCTTCTATGTCTGGAACAATCTGTGAAATTGAAAAGGGTAAGGGACTGAAATGCCAACTGTTGAGAAGTACTCATGACGAAGTTGATGTTCTGATGATAATTGATTATCTGGAAAGAAGCAAAAGGAATCCTAAATCAGCTCTCATTCAAACTTCTTCATTCTGTTTTTCACAAGTATTCGTATTGCCGCGAATCAATAAGCCATCGTTTGAATCTGGTTGCATGGACGGAGTTAGTGGAGGGGTGAGGAAACTTACCGCCACACGAACCTCACCCCTCCACACGAAACAATTTCCCCTTACAATTTCGAATTACTACAGTGAGTCAGGTATGATTTGTCAGAGTTCCCTCTAATTACATAACACAGGCTTAAGGCCCAATCAAGCCCAATAATGTGAGGACTGTTTTGACTTCTTGAAAGTTTACGCTGGTTTTGTTTTTTAACTTTTATTATTACTTGAACCCTGTCTCTCATGTGGGTGTAATCTTCTAGGTATAAATATAACAAGAGTTTCCTTTATTCAAAATATATGGTGATCAATTTGTTTCGCATCCACTCCATATACGTATGATCAGATGTTTATTAGATTCGTTAACGAATAAAATTTTGGTAATTATTATTAATTTTGTTAATCAACTTTATTTCTTTTCATAAAGTTAAGTTGATTGCATGTATTAAGGATATAATGTACATTAAACAGTAAATTTGTGTTCATATTTAAGAAGAAAACTTTTTTCGAAAAAGTGGAATTATTTGGAACCGTAAAGATTCTCTTTTTTTTCTTTCAAAGATCAGCCTTTTTTTTGTTTTTACATTGAAAATTTTGTGTAGATAAATAGATTAATTTAATTAGCATTAACAATTATATGAGCTCAATTAGCGCAATAGTTATGAGGGAAAAAATCTTACCTTCTATTTAATTAAAACATGGTAAATTTCTGTTCTTTTTCACACATTAATTGTAATTACCTTTTTTTAGTTCAATTTATTAAGAATGTGGAAGATATTAGTGTTAAATCCTAATTTTATCATGTGTTATTTTATGTCGTTAATTTATTTTTATGTTTATACGTATGTAGATATTTAAAGTTCAATTGTTATATATTTTTGTTTTAGACGGTTAAATAAAGTTTTAACTATTTTTGATAGTATTATTATAAATTATAAACCAAGACATGAATGAAATTTTTAATTTTTATTATTTGATTTGTGTGATATTTTTAATGGGATTTAATTTGAGCAAATTATTAATTTAAGATTATTTTTACTCAGTGTTTTAACTTTTAAAATTAAAAAACGGAGTTTATGTTTAAGTTAATATTAAAATTTTAAAAATATTTACACGTATTAATCATAAATAAAAATACATTAATTTATTTATGCGAATCCATGGAATTAGAACTAGAATAATAGTTATTTATCATGACGTTGAGCTTCATGAGTTTGACGCTGATGAAGATACTGTTGATAATGACATTCACAATGGAAGTAATTTCTCATTGGCCGGATGTTATCAATTTTCCGTTGTCCAAACATGATATCATACTCGTTGGTTATGACTCTTGAAAATCTGAATATGACAATTAAAGAAAAGAAGAAAAAAAAAGAAAGAGATGAATACTGTTGGTGCATCGCAATATTCACACGGAATTGAAGATACAACTTATAAAGGAAGAAGAATTGGGTGCGAATAGGGCGAAGTTGCTAGATCATGATTGGTTGGCCTGCGAGAGTTGTTCCATAAGAGAGAGGATGTGAGCATGGTAGCAGCGAGCTTGATAAACGGATTCAGCCTCCAGCTCACCAAGCTGTGAGCAGAGCCTCTCCTCGGCTTCCTCAGCCACTCTAAGTCTCTCCCACGCCCTCCGGAGCTCCATCCTCATCTCATCTTCTCTTGCTTTGCTTTCTTTAAGCTCTCTCTCCAGCTCCTCATTTCTTTCTCTTAGCCTCATCACTACCATCTCATCCGATTCTCTTGTCATCTTCTAATTTAACCCACACAACTCCAATCTATACTTTCTCGCTTGCTTCTGTTGCTTGATTTGTGATTCACCCATATGTACGTATATATAGCCCCGTTCAGATGTGTCCAGGTTCAATGTATCTGATCACACGACCCCCTCCATCTCCATTATTTGTATTTGCTTACGTATTTGCTTCCCTACTTTCTTCAACTTTTTTTTTTCTTTTGTTTGACAAGGGGCTTTCCTACTTATTCAACCGACGTTGGTCGTTGTGTACAAGCAATCTCTTCCTTGACAAGCACTAAGTTAAGTTATCTAATTGCAT
Organism: Erythroxylum reticulatum; assembly: GCA_025504915.1. Taxonomy (NCBI): domain Eukaryota; kingdom Viridiplantae; phylum Streptophyta; class Magnoliopsida; order Malpighiales; family Erythroxylaceae; genus Erythroxylum; species Erythroxylum reticulatum. Next base: position 78,913 of record JANSVA010000011.1, on the reverse strand, counting down.
TCCAAAAAAATTAGTTCATTAAGCAATTATTTTACAGTTAGACCATTAGTCATAGCAAGTTTAAAAATAAATTAACATAAATTTTCTTTCTTAATATAATCAATTGAAATATTTATTTTTCAGTAGCACCATAAAGTTTGCTCTATATATATATAATATATATAAATGTTTTGGAAATAAAGTTATTCAATTACCTCTTTATAATAATTTGAAACTTTGGAATTCCCCGCTAATGTATAGTTTGAAAAGCTTGTTGAATTCAAAGAGCTTCCTTGTGCATTAAGCTCCTTCGTTTGATTTAATTATCATCCATAATTCTAATCAGTACAAATTCAAAGAAACTTCTTAAAAGCTCAAGGCCGTACTTCCCCGAGAAGGTATTAACTGACTCTATTAGCCCAAAAAAGACTTGGAAATCTGGCCCTTGACTGGACTTTGATATTGCCGCTTATTGGGTTTTTGCTTTCATAAAGCAACTACGGGTGCTTGAGCTTGACAGACACAAACAGATCTTTCGGCCTGTAAATAAAATGACCTTTTGTGAACTGAACTTCGTATAAGAATGCTTTGCTTGCAAGTTTTATAAACTTGAATATCAAAATATGACGTATGTTTATTATTTACTGGAGTAAGCTTAAGTTGTACTTGTCTTGTTGGCTCTTAAGGCTTCCGAATTATGCTAGGCTTAATATCACTGTATAACTTAATCAATGAGTGTTATCACACCTTGTGGACTTTAGAGTAGTCCAAGAGTGGATTAAAGGGCGAAGATATTGAGTCTTTTTTTTTTTAACTCGTTAAGTTTATGAAAATAATATCAAAAGATGTTATTTATTTATGTTATATACTCGAGGACTGAATACCTAGCGTTGGACTTGGACATAAGAGTGGTTGGATATGTACGATGAGTTGGTGCAAAGGATGAGCAGGCCTGCACAACGTAACAAAATGCCACAATCGGGTTAAATTATGAAGAGTTTATTGCTGAAAGTGGACGGAAGCTTTTCTATATCTATTTTTATCACCGCCTACCTTTTCCTAAACTGTCCATGTCACTAGCCAATTAACAATTCCACTTTTTACTTTCACCATGGAGATTGCTCCACCCAGTCTTGTTTGATCAAGATGAAGACGAAGACGACGATGAAGATGACGACAACGCATTTATGCTGTTGGATTTGAATTGTTTCATTCTCGATTATCTATCTGCAAATGGCGCCATGTTCGAATCAGATTTGCCATTTCAAACCATCAAATCATTGTGGTCAGCTTTTCTTCTTTTTCTATAATCTGTTTGATTTTCCTTTAGTCTTGTTTCTTTCACTCACTGTTACTGCTGTCATCTTTTCTTTTCTTTTTTTAATTTCCCCCTTGAAATGTTTTTAGACTTCCTCGGCATCTGTTTGATCTCTTGTGCTTTGTTCAGTGATTGTGCCTCGCAATCCCAAAAACAAGTGTCGGTACTGGATAATTTGTTTTTTTGGGTACAACGAGGAAAAAAATTTTCTGGATGATTTGATTTTCTTTTCTTTGAATTCAAAATGCTTTTCTGATTTATCGCTCTGTTGTTCTTACATGATATTTGATAGGAGCACTATCTCTCTCAAGCCTCCATAAGTGACTATACAGTTGAGAACTTCATTCTCAAGCAATTATCCGTTAGGTTTTTCTCTTGCCATCCCAGTAAAGTTGTGCTTTCTTGGAGATACGCACAGTATTGATCTGATCATCATTCCGCTTACGCGTTGATTTTTGGGTCTCAACCATGGATTCGTATGGTAATTATCAGCATGGGTCTGGGAAATTGGAACATATAATTTCCCAATTTCTGTTGAAAAGCTTGCACATCATTCTGGACTCGAGGATTCCTTCCCTTCAGCCGCAGGGTCAGAAAAGTGACAACTCTTACTCAGTTTCCAGAGTTAGAAAGAGTGACAAATGGTTCAATTTAGTTCTAGGAGATCGACCTGCAGCCCTTGATAACCTGCATTTCTGGCATAGAAATCTAATGGATCCCATGATTATTGACATCATTCTTGTTCACCAAGGGCCTCCATCTTCTTCTGTAGATAACTCGTGCCCCACTTCAGCTGGGAGGACAACTGTTGAGACAATTTTAGAGAGGTGGGTTGTCCAGTACGAGTCTGCACGGATTATGTCTCCCCAGACTGCTGATAGTTCTTCCTCTTCCAAGAAAACTTACAAGAAATCAATCCTACTTTTACGTTCTCTTTATGCACAGATGAGGCTTCTTCCTGCCTATCGAATATTTAGGCAATTGAATGCATCTAGACAAACTTATGATTTTGATATGATTTACAAGGTCTCGTCATTTTGTGAACCATTCTCTGGAGCAGAGGAGGAGATGATGAAAGAATACTCTTTTACCCCTGTTGATTCTGCTGCTGGTCGCCTTTCCATATCAGTGACTTACTGTTTGACAGTATCAGATTTCAGTCTCGAGCCTCTGTCAGCTTTACCACCAAAAATAATTACAGATTATGTTGGTAGCCCTACCACTGATCCCCTCAGGTCTTTCCCCTCTTCTGAGAAGGGAGTACGTGCAACATCCTTTCCATTGAGAGGGATTAGGCCCAACATATCAGCTCCTTTGCAACGCCCACATAGCTGGACAAGTGGATTTCACAGAGCAGCCCCTTCCATGTTGAATCAAACGCTTGCTGGATCTCCACCAGCATATCGTGCATCTCCGATGTCACATGATTTTTCACCTCCTCCTTTTGATACTCGTGGTAATAAAGTTCACAATTATAGGCCACCAACTTATCAAAGGGGCAATTTTTATGATGAGTGTCACCTTTCACCTCCATTCTCTCCATCTCTGTCCCCATCGACCACAACATGCTTTGCCAATGACAATTCATTGCAAAGTTGCAAATATTCAGAAACTGCCCCTGTAACTATCCCACTTCCAATCATCGGAAAAAATTCTAGATACAATTATCCTAATTTTTCTGATCCAAGTAAGCATTCTCTTCCACCTTTATCTCCTAGGAGTGCACGTCATGATGCTTCATTGCAGGAGTCTCCTTCTAGAATTCGATCAATCAAGAAGCTAGAAATCTTAAGGGCTGGAGAATTGAACTGTGGCCTAACTAACCAATCTCCGAGTCATAAGGTATGCTTTACTCCACGTCCTACTTTAGACAATTATGTTGCCCATTGACTTCACGTATCTTAATTGGAGGATAGTGACTAATAATAAGGTCATTGTTCATGGCTATTAGGTTTTCAAGGATAGCAAAGATGATTCGGGACGGTTCTCAGGATTATTATCTTCTAGTGGCTCACCACGTATTGGATTTTCTAGAAGTTCTGGTAGATTATCTTTCCAAGATGATATAGAGGATTGTGATTTCTCATGTCCATTTGATGTTGATGATGTTGACGCATTTGATGGCCATATCAGGTAATTTTTTTATTGTGTTCCACATTTCTTTCCCCTTCTCTCTCTCTTGGTTTCCAATTATTCCTTAATCATCTCAACGCATCGTGTTTGTTTGGTTCTCATTTTCTAATTGATGTAGGATTAGTAGAAGGTATATCAAATTTTTTGTCATTTCTTAACTGATGTAGGACGAGTAGAAGATATATCGACCTAATGGCTAGAACCCACAAAAGTTGATTGCTGAAATCTTAGTTTTAGGTTTGGAATTTCAGCTTAGGTTGAAATTTTAAGTTTTGATAGAGCTAGAATTTTAGGTTTGATATGGCTAAAATTTTAGGGCTTTAGTTGTTGGAAATTTAGGTTAAAAGTGTTGGGATTTAGTGAGGTAAACAAGTAATGGAAGGTAAGAGAAATAGTAATTCATAAAGTTTAAGAATTACTCTTAGAAGAAGGTATCGCACTTTCTAATTAAAACTCAAGTTTATAAAAGAATTAAGGATATCTATAACGAAGGATTGATTATACATATTTACATACATACATATCTATAGAAAAATTCTTGGAACTCTAATTCTATTAATAAAGGGATTCTTAACTAAAAATATCCAAAATATAATTGAATCTTACTCTAATAAGAATTTTTTAATCATTAAATAAGTTTAAGTCCTACACGATCAGGATAATATATCTATTACTACTACTTATCTAATAAGGAAACCTAGCATAAAATAAATTTTAGCCCTTGTTGTCTTTGTTGTAGCCTCAAGGCCCCCTCTTCATTCTACTAAATTAAAGTTTATGATTTGACCCACATTTTTTTCTTCTAAGCCTTTTCTTTTCCCATCCCCCCGCCCCGACTTAGCACTTGGAAAAAAAAAATCTTTGGAAGAATCAACTGACTTCTCCCTTCTTCGTTTATCTGGGGGAAAAGGAATTGTCTACCTGTTGGGAAGCTAGACATTCAGTGCTTATGATCCATCAATAGATCCTGACAAAGGAAGAATATGGCTAAAGCACTAGTAGTAGATTAGATCTTCTAGCTACGTCCTTAGTTAGAGAGCCTCAATAAGTAATTTTGGTAGCACCCCACCCTTACTTACCTTTAAATAAGTAGTTTCGGTAGCACCCCACCCTTACTTACCTTACTCTGGTTGTGGAAGGCCTTATTGGTTGTCGATAAATAATTCCCATTCTTACCATTCTCTGAACCTTATAGTGAAGAGTGATTAGCCCCCAAAGTGGAAAGGATAGTGATTTGTCCTCATTTATTTCTTTTATAAATTCTAAGCTCTTTTGCATTAATTCCCTTCAATTTGTCCAAAGTCGCCCTTGGTGTATAATGTGATAAATATTAAATACTAATCATGTAGGTTTGGATCCAACTTTTGAATTCATATTTTAAAATCTAATAATTATCGTAAATTGATCTTCTTTTCTACTTGACAAGAAACTGTTGATATCTACCAGCTCTTCTGACTATTTGTTCATCTAGAACATCCTCTATCTACTCTTTGAGATAAGGGATAGTTGTAATCATTGTGTACTATCATGTCCATGATAAACAATTGGACTAAGATTAGTTCTCATATTACTTAGTGATGAAAATCAGAACAGTGATTTAGGAGAAATTATTTCCTAATCATAAAATAGGAAATAAGAAGATATCATGGATATTTACTTTAGGAAATTGCGGTAAATAGGGGATATTGCTGTAAATAGGAAATATTTTAGTTATCTAAATTAAGCTAGGACTTGTGTATATATTCAAAGGCACTTGTTGTGCAAAATAAGAAAAAAGATTACTTCTTTCTTCATGGTATTAGAGCCTAGGACGCTGTAACTCCTGGTTTCTTTCTTTTCTGACACTTACTTGGCCTTCATTGCCAATAGTGCCATTTGGAAAACAGATGGCTAAAGCTATTACCAACAAAAGCCCCAATGTGGAGGTCTCTTCCTCCTCTGAAATCTCGTTTGTTGGTAATCCCAAAATGTTCACCCCTACCATATTGGTGAATTACAAACCATGTTTTCATCTTACCAACTCAATGGTAAAAACTACCTCCACTGGTCACAATTGGTTAAGACTTTCCTTAAGGGCAAGGGAAAGCTTTCTCACCTATTAGGACCTGCTCCTGCTGTTTCGGATCCTAAGTTTGAGGCTTGGGATGTAGAGGATTCCTTAATCATGTCATGGCTTTGGAACTCTATGTAACCAGACATTAGAGGTGCTTACATGTTCCCCTCATGTACTAAGGAGATATGGGATGGTGTTACTGTTGTAAATGTCTGTTACATGTGAACATAAATCAGGAATAATGGTTAGAATCCCTAGAATTAGCTCCTTAGAATCAGCATTAGTTGTATATTTCCTAATATTAGTTAGTTGCCTTACTTAGAATATATATTTCCTAATATTATTTAGTTGCCTTACTTAGAATATGTATAGAGTGTTATATAAGAGAGAACATAGAATGTAAAGAGCAAGACATTTTTTAGAAATAAAAATCTTTCTTTCAACTAGATCAAACCCACAATCAGCACCTATTTCAGCCCCAACTACCACCACATTGGCTCCCAAAAATACCACCACAGCAATTCGGCCCCACAATTCATTATCAAACCCGTCTATAGGATATGGAACGGCAAAATTACATAGCCCGAGGCCTCTGTTTCAGTGCAATGAAAAATTTGCTCCTGGTTATCGCTGCAAAATAGCCTCCCTCTCACTTATGGAGCAGGAAGAGATCGACCAAATGGAAGAAGAAGTTAAAAGGTGACTCAATTGCCGACCTTGTAGAAATTTCTTTTCATGCCATCCTGGGGAAGTCCTCTTGCGCCACAATGAAGTTACAGAGGTTCCTTAATGGGCGATAACCGACAAGTATTCATTCTCATTAATACTAGGTCCACCCATAACTTCGTATCTGATAAACTTGTGGAGGAGTTGCAGCTACCTATCCAATCTGTACTAGCATTGGGGGTGATAAGCAATGGGCAGGTCATTAGTTGCAACCATCTATACGTAAATATTGCCATTCAGTTGTCAGGTCTCACCATTACCCAAGATTACTATCCTTTTTCCATTGGTGGTATAGATTTGGTCCTAGGAATTAAGTGGCTGGCCTCCTTAAATACAGTCCAAGCTAATTGGAACATGCTATTCTTGATTTTCAGCGTGAATGGAAAGTGCTATAAGCTCTAAGGGGACCCTCTGAGATCAGTTGAAGCAACTTTTCAGTACCTATCCAAAGATTCAGCTTATCCAAATAACACTACCCCTCCAGAAGTTAAAAATTGATTTCTCGTTTTGCATCAATTTTTAAAGATCCTGTCACCTTACCCGCTTATCGCCAACGCACCCATACAATTCCACTCCTCCCAAATTCTAAACCTCCAAATATTCGTCCTTGTCGTGATCCATATTTCCAAAAATCTGAAATTGAGACACAAGTTTCAATTTTATTCAAGTTAGGTTTCAATAGCCTTTTTACTAGTCCTGCTCTCCTTGTTAAAAAGAAAGATAACTCTTGGCATATGTGTATTGATTATAGAAGCCCTAAACAAATTATCGTATCAGATAAAATACCCCATACCCAATGTGGGTGAGCTCCTTGATGAGTTACAAGGCACCACCAATTTTCCAAAAATTGATTTCCAAAAACATGCTATTCCAAAAACTGATCTTACTAAAAAGGATGCTTTCAAATGGTCCTAAACAACAGAGAAAGCCTTCCTAAGCTTAAGGATGCCTTGACCACTGTCTCTATGCTCCGATTACCTGGCTTCTCTCAGCCATTTACAACGGAATGTGCTGCCTCTTCCGAGGGTATTGGAGCTATTCTTATACAATCTGACCATGCTATCGCCTATTTCAATAAGAGCCTTTCATTTTCAAACAGATTTAAGTCTACCCTATGACTAGGAATTGCTTGCCCTTGTGTTAGCATTGCAGAAATGGAAACAATACTTGTTGGGTCTCCATTTCTTATTTTAGACAGATTAGTGCAACCTCAAATATCTCCTTGATTAGCGTGTAACCACTAATGAGCAGCAACGATTGCTTATGAAAATCTTGCCATTTGATTTCACCATTGTTTACAAAGTTGGTAAAGAAAATTCAGGTGCAAATTCGCTCTCTCGCAGGCCCCAACACCAACACACTAATTTCTTAGCTCTTGTTGTCCCCATTCCCTTGGAATTTGCTCATTGGGTTGAGGCCCTTAAGAGGATCCATAGATATCTTAACAGATATTCAACAAGATTCCTCCTCTCTTAATGAGATTTTCACGTGGCAGACAACAAGTTGTATTACAAAGAGTCGTTGGTGGTTTTCCACAATACTGTTCTTCGACAGAAACTCCTTTCAGAGGCACATGACACACCTATAGAAGGTCATAGAAGGAATTTGAAGACCCTTAAAAGGCTTTCTTCCAACTTTTTTTGGGCTAGGATGAAGCAAGATGTTCATACTTATGTCCAAAACTGCTTGGTTTGTCAACAAGCCTTAATCTTAGCACTTGTAGTTCTCTTGCAACCTCTATTCTTGCACAAATTTGGTTTGTCAACAAGCAAAGTATCAATCTTAGCACATGTAGTTCTCTTGCAACCTCTATTCTTGCACTAAGTGGTAGTTGATCGTCTCAGCAAATATTCACACTTTATTCCTCTTGCTCACATACAGCCAAAAGTGTTGCTGAGATTTTTTGCAAGGAAATTGTTTGCCTTCATGGCATCCTAAGATCCATAATTTCTGATCGTGACGTTATTTTCCTGTGTGGTTTTTGGCAAGAGCTTTTCAGACTTAGTAACACCAAATTAAGCATGAGTATCGCCCAGATAGATGGCCAAATAGAGGTGGTCAACCATTACTTGGACACGCATACTTGTGATGCTTTGCTCATGAACAGCCTCGCACTTGGAGTACCTACCTGCCATGGGCTGAGTTTTCTTTCAATACCGGGTTTCATTCTTCCACGGGCACCACTCTTTTCAAATTGGTTTGTGGTCGTGACCCACTGTTAGGAATCTCAATAGAGATTGTGTGTATTGATAGTATAGCAATAGATGGTAGACAATTTAGCTGGAGCAAGCTCCCCTCCTGGACAGTCCAGGCCTTTTCCTAACAATGAAAAATAGAATAATCGATGGTATTCTCCCCTCACTCTTCTGTTAATATTCCCTTCCCTACATTCTCGCTCCATAACTACCACACTACTTTCCTAACAAACTTGCCTACATGGCAGATTGCACACCCCCCTGTCCCAACTTGTTTCTACGGGTATACACCTGAATGGGCCTAGTAAGTATGGGCTGAGGAGAGGGTGGAATGTTAACACCCACCAGCATTTCCCCATTTGTCTGTGGTGAAACTCGAGTTGCTGAACTCGAAGCTCAACTTCTTGAACGAGATGCCATGCTGAAGCTTCTCAAGGACTAGCTCTTGAAGGCTCAAACACGGATGAAACAGCAGGTAGATGTATGTTGGCGTGAAGTCACCTTTACAATTGGTGACTATGATTTCTTGCGTTTACAACCATGTTGCTAACAATCATTAGCTTGACGTTGGTATGTTAAGCTCTCTCCTCGTTGCTTTGACCCATACAAAATTTTTCATTATGTTTGTGGTCAATATACGATATTATCACACAATATTGTGATAATCTGATTGTAATCAGATTATATTGATTAGATAGCATTATCTTAGGATTATTTCCTTTTTTGTATAGATGTTGGGAATTTAGACCTCCCGAACCCACATCCAAGGATATTTAATAGACAAAAATATCAGAAAATAACAACACAAGAGAATTTACGTGGAAACTCCGAAACCGGAGAAAAACCACGGGCACCAAGAAGAAAATCCACTATGTGAAAAATTCTTACAATCACACAATTTTTCCTC
>JANSVA010000011.1:36070-54240 GCA_025504915.1 Erythroxylum reticulatum | reverse complement strand
AAACGAATGATAAATTGTTATGATCTATTTGTTGTACTTGGCTATGTGGAATGTGAATTATATGATACATCATGTTGTGCGAATATTTGGCGTGTATACATGATCTGAATGAATATATGTGAGATATATGGTATGTTTGTAATCCAGTGAAATCATCAATGATGGTTCACTCATTGAGTTCGCAAAACTCATAAAAATTTGTAACGTGATTTTTCAGGTACGAGACAGGAGACTTGGTTCTTAGGCAGGACTTAAGGACCCTTTGGATTTTGTTATGGATCAAAGATCTGTCAGCTAACTCCAGGAGTATCGTGTCTTGTATTTTGTTGTTTTTGTTAGAACCTATAAGAGGTTATGTAAATATTTATCTAAAGGAAATAGTGTAACTTTGTTTGGATTAATGCAATGAATAGTTTTAAAATTTGATGATTTCTGATTATGTTAGATGATGTCATGTGTAAGTTGGATATGTTTTTGCTCTAACATGCTATTATCATAGAATATGTACTTGAATATTTTTGAATGTTTGGGTATGTATCTTGTGGTAATGGGATGTTGCATTGGATGTGCTAGTCAAAGAGATGGTCTCTATTTTTTGGAAAAACAACCCAGTAAACCAAAAGTTGGACAATCCTTATCTACATCCTTTCTTTCCGAATCTGTCATGTCAAATCAAGATAAAATTTGGCTTCATCGTTGTCGTTTAGGTCATCCATCTTTTAGAATTCTGAAATTCATGTTTCCTTCATTGTTTAGAGGTCTTATGCCTGAAATTTTTCATTGTGATGATTGTGCACTTGCAAAGCACAAGCATGCTTCCTTTCCAATAAGCAACAATAAAGCCTTTGATCCTTTTTCTCTCATTCATAGTGATATTTGGGGACCTTCTAACATTCCAAATATTTCGGGTGCTACATGGTTTGTTTCATTTATTGATGATTGTACACGAGTCACATGGCTTTACCTCTTGAAAAATAAATCTGATGTGAGTACTATGTTTCCTAAGTTCTACAACATGATCCATACTCAATTTGATGTCAAAAATAAGAGATTTCGATCAAACAATGCCAAGGACTATTTCAATCAAACCCTTTCTTCATTTTTTCAAAAAACAGGAATTATTCATGAGTCATCATTTGGTACTACTCCACAACAAAATGAGGTAGCTGAGAGAAAAAATGGACATCTCCTAGAAATCACTAAAGCATTATTATTTCATAAGAATGTTCCAAAACAATATTAGGGTGAAGCAGTCTTAACTGCTGCCCATCTCATTAACAGACTTCTAACATGGGTCCTTGGGTTCAAAAGTCCAATTGAAATACTCACAAAGTTTTTTTCCAAATGTTTCTGTGTCAAACAATCGAATACCCTGAATCTTTCGTTGTGTTGCATTTGTTCATATCCATTCTCACAATAGGAACAAATTAGATCCACGAGCTCTTAAATGCATTTTTATTAGATATTCCTCAACTCAAAAGAGTTATAAATGCTTTCATCCACCTTTTAAAAAAAATTATCTCAGCTGATGTTACTTTTGTTGAGAATGAATCTTTTTTTCAGCACACCTATCTTCAGGGGGAGATATTGAGTAAAGATAAGGCAAAGGATATGTTTCTTCTAAATCCTAGTATTGTTCCATCTCAAGACATAAATGTGCCTAAATCTATTTCTGTACCTAAATCCACCTCTTCCTCAATTGAGTCAGCCAAACAACCACTGCAAGTTTATTCCAGGAGGAAGGGATCAGTCTCTCGACCAGCACAAGTCCAATCTCCTATTCGTGTTGTTGCTCAACTTTCAGATGAAAATATTACACCAGATTGTGAGCCAAGAGTTGAGTCATTTGAACCAGTAGAAGAACCAAAAGAAACAAGTACTGAGGACCTACCAATTGCACTTAGGAAAGGAACAAGAACCTGCACAAAACACCCATTGTTTTCCTTCATGTCTTACCAAAACTTATTCCAAAAACATAGAGCATTCCTAACCAATCTCCACACAATTCCCATACTGAAAAATCTAACTGAGGCATTAGGAGACAAAAAATGGAAGGATGCTATGAAAATAGAAATGGAGGCTCTTGAGAAGAACAAAACATGGGAGTTAGTGAAATTGCCAAGAGGAAAGAAACTAGTTGGATATAAGTGGGTTTTCACCGTAAAATACAAGGCTGATGGATCGGTGGAAAGATATAAGGCAAGATTGGTGGCTAAAGGGTTCACTCAAACCTATAGCATCGATTACCTTAAGGCATTTGCTCCTATTACAAAGATGAACACGGTAAGAATACTGTTATCATTAGTTGCTAATTTTGAGTGGAATCTGTAGCAATTTGATGTTAAGAATGCATTCCTCCATGGTGATCTAGAAGAGGAAATTTACATGGAAGTTCCTCCTAGATTTGAATCTAAAGGAGGAATGGTATACAAGCTGAAGAAAGCTCTTTATGGGCTCAAACAATCCCCACGAGCTTGGTTTGGGAGGTTTGCTAAGGTGATGATTTCATTGGGATTTAAGCAGAGTCAAGGAGACCATACTTTGTTCATTAGACATTCAAAATCTGGGGGGGTCACAGCACTGTTAGTTTATATAGATGATATCATTGTGACAGGTAATGATGTAGAAGGAATGAAAAATCCGAAGCAATGTCTCTTGAAGGAATTTGATATCAAGGAGCTAGGAAAGTTAAAGTACTTCCTAGGCATTGAAGTAGCTCACTCAAAGCAAGGGATTTTCATCTCCCAACAAAAGTATGCACTTGACTTGTTGAAAGAAATAGGAAAATTAGGTTGTAAACCAGTAGACACGCTGATAGAATTCAATCATGGATTAGGTTATGCTCCAGAAGATCCTATTGTAGATAAAGTATCATATCAGAAGCTTGTTGGGAAGTTGATATATCTGGCACATACAAGACCAGATATAGCATTTGTTGTGAGCAAAGTTATTCAATTTATGCACAATCCTAAAGAATCACATCTCAAGGCAGTAAACAAAATACTACAATACTTGAAAGGTAGCCCAGGAAGAGGAGTTTTGTTTAAACGACAAATAGTCACAAGTATGACATTAGAAACTTATACCGATGCAGATTATGCAGGGTCTTTGGTCAATAGGAGATCAACATCGGGTTGTTGTATACTCCTAGGTGGTAACCTTATAACATGGAGGAGTAAGAAGCAGAACGTAGTGGCAAGATCAAGTGCAGAATCTGAGTTTAGATATACGGTATTGAGAATATGTGAATTACTTTAGCTGAAGATAATTCTTGATGATTTGAGAATAAAATGGGAAGGACCTATGAGGTTGTACTGTGATAACAAATCAGCCATCAGCATTGCACATAATCTAGCACAACATGATCGCACAAAACATATTGAAGTTGATAGGCATTTCATCAAGGAAAAACTAGACAGTAGCTTAATATGCACTCCATTTATGTCAACCAAGGATCAGTTGGCAAACGTTCTTACAAAGGGATTGACAAGCACAATGTTTCAAGACATTATTAGCAAGCTAGGAATGGAAAATATCCACTCACCAGCTTGAGGGGGAGTGTCAGATTATGTAGAATCATTCAAATTATGTAGAATCATGCAACATTATCTAGAAAAATGTATAGCTATAGAAATTATATAAATCCCTGATTTTTAGGGGTTAGAATAAGATACAGATTTCCACGTATCTTAGGAAATTTGATACTATATTTAGTATAGAAAACTATATATATGTTGAATATAGCTGTAACCTACTAATTATGAGAATGAAATTATCTCTTCTCTACTAATATTTCACACAAACACACCCAAAGACTCTTGGAGGTACAATATAAGAGTTTGTATCTCGTAATATTTCAACAGGGCTTTTAAAATCTAAACTTCAAAGTGGCATTCTGGTGATAAGATAAGCGGCTAAAAGGACTGCATCACCCCAATATCCCTTTGGAAGATTCATTGTAAACATGAGTGATCGCGCAACCTCTAGAATGTGTCTGTTCTTCCTTTCTGCAACTCCGTTATGTTCGCTAGTATAGGCATAACTAGTTTGATGTACTATTCCATTAAAATTTAGATAAGCACGAAATTTGTCATCCATATATTCCATTCCATTATCTGACCGTAAGATCTTAACTTTAACATCATGTTAACTATTAATCTTTTTGTGAAAAGATTGGAAGCTTGAAAAAACTTCATTATTAGTTTTCATCAAATAAACCCACGTCAATTAAGTGCAATAATCAATAAAGGTCACAAACCATCTATGGTCAGAAAGAGGAGGAGTTTAAGTAAGACCCCAAACATTGGAGTGAATGGTCATAAAAGGAACTGAACTCTTATTATTTGATAAATGATAAGAACTTATAGTGTATTTAGCAAGTTCACATGCTTCATAAAATAAAGAATTAAAAGTTCTTTTAAACAAGTTTGGATAAAGTTTTGCTAGAACAAAAACCGAGGGATGTCCTAACCACCTATGCCACTGTAAAATTTTCTTATTAATCACATCATTTTCAAAAGACGCTTGATGTGCAACTATCAGGTGCTCTTCTTCCAAGACATATAAGCTATCCTGCAATCTACCAGTTCCAATCCTCTGCCTTGTGTGAAGGTCCTAAAGAGCACAATAGTTTGGAAAATTTTCAACTTTGCAATTAAGGTCCTTAGTGATAGAACTGACAGAGAGAAGATTAATAAGAAAACAAGGAATGTGAAGTACTAAAGATAGGGTAATATTGGGAGTACAGTTAACAAAACATATACCAGATATAGAAGTAAAAGACTCATCTGCTATTCTAACATTATCCCTGTTGTTTCCATGCGAGTATATTACAAATTTCTTATAAGAGCCTGTCATATGTCTGTTAGCTCCAAAGTCTATAATCTAAGGATTATCTTTAGAATTGTAGTCTTCAATACCTAATTTGGCAAGGGTTAATGCACCAACTGTGGAATCAGAGTCTGTTTTTGAGAAAAGTTGTCTTAAGTGGAAGAGGTGGCTGACAGAAGATACTACTTGAGAAAATTCTCAGGACATGCAAGATCGAATCGTGAACCTTGAGGACAAGGCTCAGCTAAAAGGGGAGGGGAATGATACGCCTAGAACGTCCTTAAGGATACCACGAAATCATCCCAAATATTTGGCCACTATAGAGTACATGTGCAGAGAGCTAAAGGCTTGGTCTTGAATTGATAAGGATTGTTATCTTAAGTTGATAAGGTTTGCTATCTTGAATTGACAAGGTTTGATAAAGTCATATGTTAAATGCTTGCTAAAGATTAGGCCTATAATTATTTATTTAAATTCAGTAATATTGTTGTTGATAGACTTAGGTATTTTCGCTATCTTTTGAGATCCTAGTTTTTAGAAAAAATAGTTATGTGTCCTATGTATTTATTCTCATTCATTGGAATAAAAAGGCAAGCATATTCAACAAAATTTATGTAGTCTTTCTAACCTTAAGTAGAAAACATTTTGTAGTTTTTAAAAGTTTTGATTGGGACCTATCAACAAGTTGATCTAGTTTTTCCAATGACTTCATAGTCTTTCCTGTGGAATAGCAGTGACACCCTTTCTCATCCCACTTTATAGTTCCACCCATTTTCCTTTCAAATCAAACTTTATGGTTCCTTTATTATAGTTGCATAGAAACAATGAATCACTAATACCATATCCACTCCTACAATCTTATAACCAAAGCATCAGTAGAAAAATGACTCCCACTCATTAGTCAATAAAAATCCTTACAAACCTCTTGACAACTGAGATGCATTCCACAAACCACAACAATCTCTATCCTATGGCTGTGTTCTTTGAGATGGCAAACAAGTAGGTAACTCAAACAAATGAGTGAACTCCTTCCTCATCAATTCCACCTTCTCCTGTTACTCTCTACTCAACTCAAATACGCTAGCTACTAGTTGATAATATTGTGGAGAATAAACCTGCGTCATTGCCTCATTATAGCAAACAGAATTAACAAGTTGATCTAGTTTTTCCAACAACTTCATGTAGCAAATAGAATTGTGGTAAATCGAATCATACTAAATAATTGCTGGAAACTTCGCGGTCGACAAACAAAAGGATGTGGAGTAAACAAATGGGTTCCACTAGGCCACAAGCGAATATCTCAAAAACTATAGATGCACTTGTGTTTGAAGAATTAACAACTTATGGTTGTCTTTCCAAAGAAGTAAACTCTACAACGTCTTTTGTCTCGACTTGACTCCGACAGTCAATTGTTGCTTCTGTTAATTTTGCCTAATTAGGCACTGCTTTTACTGCTAATTCTGAAACTCATCATAATCTATGGTTTATAGATTCTAAAGCATCAGACCATAAGATCTTTTGAATTACATTCCATGTTCAGCCAAAGATAAAGTCTATATTCTAGAGGGTTCTTTATCTCCTATATATGGAACAGATTTTGTTGATTGTACTCCTTCCATTAAACTATCATCAGTTCTTCATGTCCCTAATTTTCCTAATAATCTATTATTTGTTAATTCCCTTACCAATGAATTGAATTGTACAGTAGAATTCTATCCTACTTATTGTGCATTTCAGAAACTTAGCACAGGGAAGAAGACTGGCTATGTAGATTGCAAGATGATTTGTATGTGTTAGATAGGAAGTCACTTATTGCTATCTTCTAAGACTCCATCCATGATAGGAGATTCAATGTTCGCTAACCAACAATTGATTCGACTATATAGGAAATTAGGAAACCCATCTTTTAATGTTTTAGAAAAATTATATCCAAAGTTGATTAAACAATGCAATTTAAATTTACCGTTTTGTAATGCTTGTGAATTTGCCATATACACAAGACATTCTTATCCTTAATTAGTAATAAGAGTCATGGTCTCTTTATGAATATCGAAACCAATGTGTAGGGTTCTACTTAAACAGTTATTTTGTTTGGTTATAGATGGTTTGTCACCTTTATAAACTTTTGTATTAGGATGACATGGGTTTACTTGTTGCAAGCTAAGAATGAGTTATTTCCTTCTTTTAAATCTCTCCATGAAATTATTTGCACAAAATGTGATGTTAAGGTTAGGATTAGAGAACTAATAATGGCACAAAGTGTATGGAAGGTATTCTTTATGACTAATTTGATTCATATGAATTATTGCATCAAACTAGTTTTGTTAATGCAAATACCCAAAATGGACATCCTGAAAGAAAGAATAGACACTTATTAGAAGTGGCTAGAGCCCTCATGTTCACTATAAATGTCCCAAAAGTCCATCAGGGTGATGTAGTACTTTCCACCACTTATCTTATTAATAAAATGCCTCTTAAAACAATAAGCTTTAAAAATCCTTTGGAAATGATGCAAGACACAAATTCTTACATTGTACCTCCTAAAGTTTTCGGTTGTGTATGTTTTGTTCACAAGAAAAATGCAGACAAATTAGATCTTCATGCTCTTAAATATATGTTTGTTGGGTATTTACAACTCAAAAAGGTTATAAATGTTTTTCTTTGAAAATTAATAGATTTCATTATAATAATATATATACAATCTAGAGGACAAAACTAGTATAATCCATAGAATCTAGATTACAGAGATTTATGGTTCCTAGTTATTGTCTACATCTTGAGATCGAGGGAAACTTGCAAGACCACTTAGTCCAGTATTACTCCAATTCCCATCTACTCTTCATGCTACTTGTCAGATTTCCAGCTATTCCTCTAGTTAACATCGCCAATCTGCAGTGTAGGAAGATGACCTAAAAAACCATCTCACTGCTTCTACTTTCTTATTTGAATACTCTGTAATTACTCTGCAATTGCACTCTTTCCATATGTAGTACACCAAGGCTGCCCAACTTAATCTGATAGCTTTGAGATTAGCTGCATTACGCACTCTAATTTTCCCTAGCCAAGCAATAGTTTCACTCCAAAAATCCTTTGGTCAAGCCATGTTGAGTATATTCCACAACTGATCCCAGACTTGTCTAGTATACTTGCATCTAATCATGAGGTGTTCCAAACTTTCCAATTTCACATTACATAACTCACAATTCAAATTGTTAATGGAGAGCCTTATCTTTACCGTTGTAAGCAACCCTACATTGATTCCCATCCATAAGATGAATGAATGAGCTAGATTAAGATCACTATCCCATACTAGGACTGCCCACTCCTGCCTTGTGCTCTGTGTAGCCTATAATAGTGCTTTACAAGATTTTGTGTTGAACTTCTTTTAGTTATCTACTAGCCACTGAATTTCATAATGTTCTCCTTCCTAACATCGAGGCAACTCTTCCATGATGAAACTGACACTCCTACTATTATGGAAGACCCATATCCACTGATTAGTTCGAATAAGCATACTTACTTTAGTAGTTGGATTTACCACCAATTTCAAGTCTTGTACCTCCTCCAACTTATCTAGTGGACATTTACAGTTCCAATTATTATACCAAAAAGACGTGCTTTCTCCATTCCCAATCTTATGGAACACCTGATTCTGCATCCATTATCTGTTCTCTAGAATTTCTCTGAGAGTGCTTGACATATCCTGCCTTGACTGTAAGATCCAAATACTGTTGTGCTTAATGAATACATTGTGTATCCATTTCACCCATAAATCCTCCTTTTTGTAGCACAACCACCATAAATTCCGCCCCCTACTCACGCTACGATTCATCCTTGCAAAATGGATGCCCGATCCCCCTGTTGCTTAGGTCCAAAAATTTTGTCCCAATTGATCTTCGCTTTGCTTCTGCCTTGGTTTGAGTCGTTCCACAAGAAATCCGTAAGCCTCCTGTTGATTTCGTTAAGGATGCTTTTGGGAATGGATAAATGGTTGATCCAATAAGTGGTAAGATTTCATAGTATTGTCTCAATTAGCTATAGCCTGCCTCCATATCTAAGAAACTGATTGCTCCATTGGTTGATTTTGCCATGAATTAAGTCCAACAGAGGTTTACAATCCATAACATTGATTCTTCTTTGAGAAATTGGTACCCCCAGGTATTTGAAGGGTAGTTGCCCTTATGTTAATCTCATCTCGATAGTTGTAGATGCTACCTCTCTACTTGAGTTGTAAGATAAATATAAACAACTCTTCAGAGGGTTGCATCTTAAACCTGAAATCTCTTGGAATTCCTTCATTGCTTATAACTGTTATCGTCCACCAAATCAAAATATTGTTTTGTGAGTATAGATGTCACCTTTAAGGAATTAGAATCCTACTTTTCTCGATTCCAATCACCTCCTCAGTGGGAGAATAGGGAAAAAGACTAGTCACCAAATCATTATGGGCCTATACAAATTCTTAATCCAATCATTAGTAGTGAGAAGAAAAACCTAAAGATGGAAAGCTTAATAAGTCAGATTTTAAAACATATACTTGGACAAAACATGTAGATAAAGCTATTGAGCATGTTCTACCTAGTCAAACACCGTCTCTAAATTCAGCTCCGGTGGAATCATCTTATCATAAAATGTGTTCACGCTTGCACTAACGCTTGCACTAAACATCCTATATCTAACTTTGTTTCATATGATTCACTATCTCCTTCTTTTAGAGCCTTTGTATTGTTGTTGTCTTCTATTTCTATCCCACAAGATTGGCACAAAATTCTTAGTGAACTTAAATGGAAAGAAGCCATGATAGATGAACACAATTAGAATTTTTTTGTCTTGTGTAGCCAATCTTGGTTTGGATTTGCAAAAACTTGATATTGATGCATTTTTGCATGGGGAGTTAAAAGAATAAGTCTGTATGGAAATTCCCCCTAAATTTAACACTAACAAAGTTAATGGAAAGGCTTATCGATTGAAGAAGGCACTATATGGCTTAAAGAAGTATCCGTACGATATGGTTTGATAGGTTTAGGAAAACTATGAGTCGTTTTGGATATCATCAAAGCAATGCTAATCATACCTCATTTATTAAACAATGCAATGACAAGATCATAATACTTGTTATCGACATGGATGATACAGTACTAACGGGGGATAATATGGAGGAAATGATTCAGTTGAAAAGATGTTTAGCTCAAGAATTTGAGATAAAAGACTTAGGCAAACTGCATTATTTCCTTGGAATTGAAGTCAACAAATTTGAAAAAGGAATATTTATCTCCCTAAGAAAATATATTTTAGATCTTCTCGAAGAAACTGCCATGCTAGGTTGCAAACCAACATATTCTCCGATTGAAGCTAATCATAAATTATAAGGAGGAGCTAGTAAATCAGTTGAAATTGGTAGCTATCAACGACTAGTTGGAAATTCAATTTGTACTAGATTTGATAAAGGAATATTTATCTCCCTGAATAAATATTTTTGGATTTTCTCGAAGAAACTGGCATGCTAGGTTGTAAACCAATAGATTTTCATATTGAAGCTAATCATAAATTACGAGGAGATGGTAAATCCGTTGAAATTGATAGATATCAATGACTAGTTGGAAAGTTGATTTATCTATCTCACACCAGACTTGATATAGCATACGTTGTAAGTGTAGTAAGAAAGTATATGCATTAATCCTCGAGAGTCACATTCAGATGTTGTACTGCATATTTTAAGGTACGTAAATTTTGCACCAAGAAAAGGGTTACTCTTCTCTAAACATAGTCACCTAAAATTAGAAGGCTTCACAAACGAATACTGGACGCGATGTCCTAATGATAGAAGGTATACTTTTAGTTATTACACATTTATATAGGTGGCAATTTAGTTACTTAGAGGGGTAAAAAATCGGGTGTTGTAACAAGATCAAGTGCAGCAATTGAATATAGAGCGATGGCCCGTTGTTGTAGCTTCAAAATTAATCCATAAACTACAATTGTTGGATGAAAATTTGTTTTCCTTATATTCTGATAACAAGTTTTCTATTAACGTTGCTCACAATCCAATTCAAGATGACAGGACAAAACTTATTGAAATTAATCAACATTTCATCAAGGGAAAAGATAAGTTGTGGGAGTTAGAACATTTCTCGTATATCTTCAGAAAATCAATTAACTAATATTTTCACTAAGGGACATGGCAATATGACATTTCATGTCTTGGATTGCAAGATGGGTATGCGATATATCTATACACATCTTGAGACGAAGTGTGGACAGCTGTATATTCCTAGTCTTGTGGGATAAGTTTTAGAGTATTCCCAGTTTTGTCAGACTTCCTTGTATAGGACCTAATTTATAGAGATTGTTCCTATATACTCTTATATCACAAAAATATACGCAATTTACTTTTCTCTTCTATCTTCCTTTCATTATTTTAACATATAAACATGAGTCGTTTTGGGTATCACCAAAGCATGAAAGCAATGCTAATCACACCTTATTTATCAAGCACTGCAATGATAAGATCATAATACTTATTATCTACATTGATGATACGGTACTAACAAGGGATAATATGGAGGAAATGATTCAGTTGAAAAGAGACATATGCGGTTATTGAATTCCTTGAATAGGATTCATAGAAAGATTATTAGAAAAAGAAAAAACTGTTGGGTCAAGCTGCAAACCTTTTTCAGTAATCTTGAAGAAAATTTCCGCAGAGTCAATTCGTCAAGCACATGACCTCCAATTCGATGGGTTTCTTCACACGCACTAAGCAGAAAGGAGATAATGTAGATGGAAAGGATAGATGGGAGTAATATTTTCAGTTTAGATTGTTCTTGCTCGATAACTATCTGCTCCCAACCCTTCAAATTTTAGGAAGGAACCCAACTCATTATACAGTAATTGAAACATATACATCCATGAAAAACATTAAGTAATTAGATAAGCAAAACACCATTATGCATCAACCCTTTTGTATTTACGTTGAGAAGCAAAACTAGCACCAAAGTGATATAAAACTATAGACAAGAATGGATACAAAACTAAAATGTAGGGAAAATAAGCTTCTAACCTTCTTATAGACCAATAAGACTGGCGGTCCAAATAGAAACATAAATCCACATTTAGCATTTGTGGGCTAAAAAATGGTCCCTTGGCATGTGGCTTTGTTACTAGGCCTATTATGAAGACCGGCTGTCTTTCACATGAAAATATAAATTAAAATTTACGGAATCTAGTAGTTTTTTCTCCGTTGAAGTTGTCATTAGTCAGTCGCCCTTGTTCCTCATTCTTGTTGCTTGTCATCTGTACTTATTATCAAATGCATTTTGTAGAATGTAACTTTTACGTTGGGTATAGGATGTTTTGGATAATTATGTCAATTAGCTTAAATTTAGTTGTTTTTAATAGATTATATTTAAGTTTAGATAAATTGGAGGTTTAAATATTTTAAACAAAATAACATCAATTTATTTAAAAGAGTTTGAGTTTAAAGTAAATTTAGGTATGAGTAATTAAAACCTGATTTAATTAAAAAATTAATATATTATTAATTTTTAAAAAATTATTTTGAAAAATTTTACAGAACTCACTCATAAGTCAACCTATTATCATCTCTAATTTTGAAAGTAGAATAAGCTCAAAATAATGGCCCTAACGTGTTCTTTTTTCCGTCTGAATAAAAGACTTTAGTATCTAGAGCAAAAAGAGGACAAGCTTTGGTGTAAAATCGAGTGATTATCGATAAGAACATTGATTCAAAGTCTAACTTTGTATGCTTTTGGCCTGAACTTTTACATTACCTTGACATACCCTTACATTTCATTGATCAAAACTTTTTTTAGTTCATTAAAAAATATGAAAGACTTTTAAAATGCCATTTGGAGCAACATTGTACTCATTTCATTGAAAGGTCATACAAAACGGCCGCCCTTGTTAATAACGCATTATTTTTATCCTAATATAGATTCCTGCAAAGAGCATGACAGACAAAATGGATCATCAGAAACACAAACTCAATATTACCTGGACTTCAATGATGCAATAATAAACCTAGAAACAGACACAATAAGACGTAAAAATGTCAATCTATTACTAAGGTAGTGTGGTTGTTCTTTTTACAACATATTGATTCCTGCTACGTAACATTGGCTGGCTTTAGCTTTACAAGACTAGTTTTTAACTTCTCGTGATTGCTGTTTTGCTTAATCTAATTAAAGCTTTAGGTGCAAAAGAAAAACAAAGTTGAAGGACAAACAAAATCCAAGACTTTAAGGGAACACACTTTGACAACAAAGAAATGAATAGACAAAGATTCTATAGTTTGCTTTCACTCACAGTGAATATGTTTTTAAAATATCAAAAAATCGAATTCATCAATCAATTCAACAACGATAATTTTAAATTAGTCGTTTTTTTAATTAGATTTTCTTTAATAATTTTTTATTATTAAAATTTAGCAGGATTATTAACTAACCAACCAATTATTATAAATTAGCTGATTTTAGTAAACAATTACTTTAAAAATCTTAATATATATGAACAAATAAATTATTAAAAGAGAACTTTTATTCAATTTTAATGTAAATTATTATTAATTATACATTTATAGATATTGGCATTTTAATAAATTATTTTATTTTTATAAAAAATTTATTTATTATATACTAATTTTGTGATTGTTTAATACGGATTTAATTTTAAAAGTTTTGAATCAGATATAATCAATTCTATTAGCAATTAATAAGATAAATATCTTAAAAAATCTTGCTATTATTACTGGGTACAGAAATAGATGGGGCGGCCGGCAGGCTAAGGATTTCTTTTCGTTTTTCGTTTTTGTCTTTTCGGTGTGGGAAATGAATCTTTTGAATCGACAATTGGCCGACTTTGTATTTGTACATAAATCCAGAGTGTCAGACTCAGAAATTATCACTTCGGACCACGACACTTGAACAATTATCAGCTGGGCTTATTTATTTATTCACACATTACTCTAAATATAATAATTAAGGTTGCCTTTAAATTAAATAATAATAATAATGAAGGTTGCCTTTGGACCCATTTAGACAAGAAGCAAAATTAATTACTTTTATGATCAGTTCAAGAGCCGTCTAATCTAAAGAATTAATCTTAATCCCCGTATCAATTTTGTAGGGAATAATAAGTCACTTTTAAGCAAGTAATGAATTTGTGCATTAAGTGAAAGACACTAACAATTTTGCCATCCAGAACGTAATTAAATTGGTGGCAATTATTTGTAATGTTGATACAGAGGAAATTATTAGGATTAAAAATGGATGAGATGAGATCGACTTGAAAAAAATGGTTTAAAAATGAAATAATAGATTTAAAAGTATTTATAATTTTTTAAATTTAGCACTAAAAATTTAAAATTTTTAATTTAATGACTAAGTCTAAGCGAATATTTATTTGTCATCTTGTGAATGCATCATTTTAGTAAAACTAATATCTTAACTTGTTATGATTTATACAGGTTTTAAAAAATTAGATACTAAATGAATTTTTGTTTAAAAAGTTTGATACTAAATTAAAATTCTTAAAATATTATTTATTATTTATTATATTATTTCTTTAAAAAATCTTATTTTGATTATATTGAAGTAAAATACTATTATTTCGATTAAATTAGGTTAAATTGTTAATCCAAACCAACTTTATTATCCATAAGAATGGCACACATAAATGGAGAGATAAGAGTGTAGATAAGTCCTTATGTTTTAGTTATATTTATTGTTGTTGCCGTTGATTGAGAATCTACAATGATAAAAGTTATTGATATTATCTACAATTAATATGTCTTGGAGAGAAAAGCCTACTCTTAAAACTCTATTATATGAAGAAAAAGTCTAGATAGATTAGAATCACCAGTACCCCATGTTTTTTGTTATGTTCTTCAAATACCATTCCATTGGATTCAAGCATAGAATAGCAGACATTTCATATAGACACGTTGATTTTCCCTAGTCCTGTGCCTGCACATGCACACTGCGTCACTCATCCAACCAGCGTAGTATCTGACTTTCAATTATAAGATTTTCTCAACATATAATCAAATTTCTATAAATAATATCAATCACAATCCCATCGTGCCCTAGCCTCTTCGATAAGTCTCCCAAATTCTCCCACTAGCTTGACCGGTAGCCTGTTTGGAGGCCTCTGATCTGATCGGAAGAATCGGAGATGGTTTACGAAATTCAAAACGGAGAATCGGGAATGGTGAGGAAATCAAGTTTCAGGTATAATTCACCGTTCGTACAGGTTTGCCTCATCGGGATGGTATGCTTCTGTTGTCCAGGTATGTTCAACGCTCTGTCCGGCATGGGAGGAGGAGGTCAGGTCGATAAAACCGTCTCAGACAACTCCCTGACAGCCCTTTACACGACCTTCGCCATCTTTGGAGTCCTAGGTGGTGGCATCTACAACGTCTTGGGGCCCCGCCTCACCCTCGTCTCCGGCTCAAGCACTTACGTCCTCTACGCGGGGTCTTTCCTCTACTACAACCATTACCATCATCAGGTCTTTGCTATCGTCGCTGGTGCCATTCTAGGCGTCGGTGCCGGCCTTCTTTGGGCCGGTGAAGGTGCTATCATGACCTCCTACCCTCCTCCGCATCGCAAAGGCGTTTACATCTCTCTCTTCTGGAGCATCTTCAACATGGGAGGTGTCATCGGAGGTCTCATTCCTTTCATTCTCAATTACCATCGTAGTAAAGCGTCGTCCGTCAACGACGCCACTTACATTGGATTTATGTGTTTCATGCTCGCCGGAACTCTCCTCTCCTTGGCCATTCTTCCCCCAAACAGCGTGGTTCGCGACGACGGCACGCGCTGTTCCACCATTAAGTACTCCAAGGTGTCTACTGAGGTGGTTGAGATTCTCAAGTTGTTTCTCAATTGGAAGATGCTTCTCATTGCTCCTGCTGCTTGGGCCAGCAATTTTTTCTACAGCTACCAGTTCAACAACGTCAACGGCACACTCTTCACTCTGAGGACTCGAGGATTGAACAACGTCTTTTACTGGGGAGCCCAGATGCTGGGTTCTGCAGGGATCGGGTATCTGTTGGATTTCAGTTTCAAGAGCAGGAGGATGAGAGGGTTCTTCGGAATCGGAGTGGTTGCTCTGCTTGGTACTGCTATTTGGGGCGGTGGGCTTGCCAATCAGCTCAATTACTCCCACCATAATATCCCTCCCTCTCTGGATTTCAAGGACTCTGGTTCCAGTTTTGCTGGACCCTTTGTACTGTACTTCAGTTATGGTCTTCTTGATGCTATGTTTCAGAGTTTGGTCTACTGGGTCATTGGAGCTTTGGCTAATGATTCTGAGATTCTTAGCAGGTTACTTCTTGTTAACTATTGGTTCATTCAATTAGGTAGCCTGTATTATGATATAATTTATTTATATTAACATAACTGCTTAAAAACAGATACGTAGGATTCTACAAAGGAGTCCAAAGTGCAGGAGCTGCAGTTGCTTGGCAAGTAGATACGCAGAAAGTTCCAATGCTGACGCAATTGATAGTCAATTGGTCGCTAACTACTGTGAGTTATCCATTACTGGCTGTTCTTGTCTTGTTGGCGGTTAAGGATGAGACACCAGCTGATCAAGAGGGTAACACTAGTGGGAACAACGAGCCGCTTGATGATGATCATAGGCGTAACAAGCCTAATCTCCACAATTTGTCTCATTAACCCATCCTTCTGCTCATATTTTAATTTAAGATTCACGCCTGTAGTTGTACGGGCCTTATTTATAGTCTAAACATATCTTTCTTCTTGTCAGTTCCTTTTTCTTTTTGCTTTGAACTATGTGCATGCGTAAGCGCCTCATCTCTAGAAAAAAAAAAATCATTTGACAGTGTCTTCTGATCGAAAAGTCAACGCCTGAGAAATATTAGGTGTTGAAGTAGCTGTTTTGTAAAATCGATAAGGAGTTTTCTTATTTTAAGTGAAGTAGTAGGTTTAAATTCGTCCTGTCCTCATGTATATAATTGTTTAAATTTTGAAATTAGAGCTTTGTATTTTACCAAAAAAAAACTGAACCCAAGCAGAAATCAGTCTCAATATAAATGGTTTAAAAGTTTTTTTCTATAATTGAAACTCTCCTAAATTATTTTCTAAGTAATAAAAAAGTATCTCTTTTATATTTTAGAGTTCAGATTCTACGTAGATTTTAATAATTGTATTGATATGACCTTGTCTAACCCTTGAAATTTAGTGTCGTTTTTTTCCTTGTAGCAGTAGGTCCAATGGATTTTAGAAGATTACTTTTGAGGACCACTTGTAGAGGAATAGACAGAAGTTTATGTTCAGCTTTTCCTCTTATCCGTTAGGCATGACATGGGCATGACAAATTGGTAATTCTATTAGCGGTTAATTATTACAATTATATTAGCTAATTTATCCGATAAATAATATCATCTATTTATTAAAAATATTTAATAAAATTAGTTATTTAATATTAACTATTATTATATAAAATTACTTATAAGAGCATGATTTTAAAAAAATTATAAAAATATGAATATTATATTTCTTAATAGTCGAATATACTTATAAGAATTTAAATTTAGATATTTAATTTAATAAAAATTAAGATTATAACTTTAATAATAATAATCTAATATTAAATTTTCTATTAATATGAATACTGCAGCGAATTACATTATATTAATATTTTTTATATAATATGTATAAATTTTATTATTTAATACATTAAAAATATTTATAATTATAATATGACACATATACAAAATATAATAGTTACATACTAAAAACATTAATTTAATGCAACTTTTTATGTTCAAAAACTTAATATAATGTTATTTTTAAATATAAACTAATATTATAAAATTAAATAAAGATTAAAAAGTTTAATTAACTCTTTTATTATGCTCTTTCAATCTTCTCAACATAATTGTATGATCAAAAAAAGCCAACTTTAAAAACACATGGAACAAAAGTGAAGAGTAAAATGAGGATATTTGCTTCCATTTTTATTTTTGGTTTTTGGTTTTTGTTTTCAAATTTAGTAAAAAAAATCTATTTTTTGAGTTTTTAGTTTCTATTTTTGGTTTTGGTTTCTTTCAGTTTTTAAAAATTATAAAAACCATAAAATGTGGTTTTTGTTTCCTGTTTCTATTTTTCATAATTTGATTTACTGTCATTTAAATATATATTATTATTTAATTAATTATTAATAAAAATTATGAATAATTTAATTTAAGATTATATATTTAATAAATTAAAATTATTTATCAATAAAAATTATAGATAACTTTATTTGTTTTAAGTTTTATAATTAAATTATATGTAATTAAATTTTAATAATTA
>JANSVA010000011.1:0-34569 GCA_025504915.1 Erythroxylum reticulatum | reverse complement strand
ATTTAAAATATATAAATATTCAAATAAAATTTGATTTAATAATTAAAATATATTTCAAATAAATATTAATTTATAAAGTATTTATTTTATTAAAATAACATTATTTTATTAATAATTTGTTAATAAATAATATATATAAGATTAAATAAATTTATTTATTTAAAAATAATTTATCTTTAAGTTTTATTTAATATATCATTATTATCATTCATAAAAATATAACTATACTAATATTAACAATTAAATAGGTTTTTGTTTTTATAAAATAAACTAAAAATTAAAAATTATAACCCAAAAAAAATAGAAGTATAACCAAACCGTACTGTGTCCAAAACTAACTACGCTTAGGAGAGCCCAATGCGTTTTCTTAACCATCAGAAGAGTAGGACTATCATCAAGTTGTTGGATGCTAACTTTCTTTAAAGCACTTCCCACAAATTCCCCAAATCATGACACCGTAATCTCCTCTTGAAACTTACTTATATAACATTGCAAGTACTTAAAAAAATTACATAAATATGTCTACATCATCTAGAGATACCCAACATGAAACAACGATAAAATAATAATCAGTTATGTTTGATGATTAAAAAAATCAAACAGATTTAATTATAAACTTAAACATTGATAAAAATCGGTTTAAATTTCGGTTGAGCTTTTAAGGCATTAATTATATGTATGTAGCACCCTATTTTCATATTGGCCTCACAACCATTCACAATTTGCTATATATATTTAACACCCCAAGTTCAAATGGCTGAGAACCTCATTTTAAACGTTAAAAATTATTGGGATAGGAGAGTTAGGGGCATGATCATTTGAAAACAGTTAATTTGGAGTTAATTAGATAGACATTTCTAAATAAAATATCATCTTGTTTATTTCATGAGATTTATTAATTGTAAGCCCTGTATTTAATATTACAAGGTATAAATAGAATTATAACTGGACAGAGTGAAGTCTGGAATATAATCAATCTTCATCACATCACACGGTAACATTAGGTGCATCAGCTTTATCTTCTACTTTGGCAGGCAGCTTGGCCGATTCAGGCTCCTTAGCATCAACAGCCACGATTTCAGGCTGTGTGGTAGTTGCGACATTATCAGCTTCAACTTTGTTGTCGACCAACTGGGCAATCACAGCAGAAGAAATTGACTCAGCTTTTGTCTCAGATGATGGGATCACATCACTACCTTCCTCTGGTTTTGGCTCTGACACATCTACCAAAGGTGCCTCCTCTTTCACTGGCTCGCCCCCTTCGCTAATCTTACCTTCTTTTTCACCCCCATTGTTATTGTTGACCTCCTGTGCATGCATTTATTTAAGTAAACTAAAAGTCGAGATTGAACAAGGTTTGAATGGCAAGAAATCACGAATAATCAGATTATAATTAACATGCAGAATCATGTACACATTGAGACTTGGTAGAAGATAGAACCTGAACAGGATTAGTATGCTCCTGATTATCGGGAGACTTGGCAGGAGTATCATTTACGAGAGGCTCTGGACGAGAATTATCAGAGAATTCCTTTGGTTTGCTCGCACAGCCTCCCATAATGATACTTTATTCTACTCTTATTTTGTGTTGGATGGGGATGAAAGCGAGTCCTTGGAGATGAGGAGAAGCTAAAGCAAATGAACTAAATGCCTACAATTATACTGGGGTGATGAATTAATTATATAGCCTAGAACTTTCTTATATTTGACGGGTACACATTAATTTTAGCTTTGGTTTTAATTGTCTGGCCAATCTGTAGATTGACCATTTCCTTACCTATCATACTTGGATATGATGCCTCCAAGTGGATTTCTGTCTATAGATGTAAATATTTTGGTCTATATTTAGCAAACACAAAACCACTTTTTGTACCAATTTTGATATGAAAAGTGAAACTACACATTAGTACCATCGTATAACATTACCAATTATTGAAGAAGATAATCCTCGTACTGCCATATTAGCTATCAAGTGCCAAAGTAATTGCATTATGAGCAAAACATCACAATGGAAAAGAATAAGTGAACATACCCTTCAGTTTCTATTGCTCTGTTGAAAAATAAAGCTTTATCCCCTGATTTGAAGAAAAAACTATTGTCCTCATCACAACTGGATTAATCTCAAATACAACTGCAAAACAATTTGTTGCAGAAAATGAGTTCAATTAAATAAACCCAAAGCTCTCCTTCCACGTTCCTAAAACACAATCTTTTCAAAAGATTCTATTCTCTTTCCTTGTGGGATTGAAGTGAGAAACGTGGTTCATCATGATGAACTTTATCAGCTATTCTTCCAATTGTGGCATTATGATCCTTAGTCTCTCTAGAGTGAGGATGGTCCTTTCCCTCTTCTCTTTCGCGCGGAGAAGTTCCATGACTGCCATCACTAGAAGTATTGCTAACCAGGCTTTTGTACATTGTGAGAGCTTGAGCCATCATTTTAGCAGGATTGGCAGAATCACTGGGAAGTAAGATAGTTGTCCCCTAACGAAGAACAAAAAAATGGAAGAAAATAAAGAGAAAAGTTGCAGATAAGTGAACCAATTGCATATCTAAGTAAATAACAAGAAACATAGTTGAATAAAACTCTTCTTTACCTCCTTTGCAATATTGCCAAATGCTTGGATATAATGCTCAGCAATTCTCAAACTCGCTGCCTGCAAATTACATCACAAAGTTGGCTAATGGCTTGAAATTTGCACATATATGCAAATTGCAGATCATGGAAATTCACTTCAAGTGTACACAACGATTTGCAAGACAATCATTGTTCGACAAGTTCAAAAGAATATTTTAGAACCAGGACGCTGCTCAACTCAAACAAGAGAAGCAGATTCTTCTATTTAGAATGGATGGGCCAAAGGCTGCAAAGGTGAGAAGTTGAAAGTTCTATTTTGGCGGGTTCATCCCCTTCACTTGCCCAATTGACAATAATGAATGCACGCCAAAATATGCTAAAAACTGAAACAAGTCAAAGACAGAATATACAATTTTCATCATGCTGTTACTGTTTAAAGATATGATACAGTGCACAAACGATCTACTCACCAATGAGAAAGCCTTACATCTCAGGATTTTGATCGTGGATATGCATATAAGATCTAAATAAATGTTCTTGTCAGAATGAATGGAAGAGATGGAAGGATGCTAGTAGCATTAAGCTTTCACCATCTCAATACGGCTTATGTTTTCTGATTTACATGAAAACAGATACTACGACTAGCAAAGTGCCTTTAGTCCACAACATCATCTTGTGAACAATGTCCAAAGACACTAATCCTTTGAGATGGCAATCAATCCAATCACTTGCATTAATCCAGACAGGTTTTGTTATGTTAAAAACTTCAGACAAGAATAATGCCTTTCAGATCCACCATGCATAGTTTGTAAGAATATCAATAAACTATAACGATTAAAAACACACACTCACCTCCATTCCCCCGCCATCCTTAAGGGCCTGAGACACCACAAGAAGTCCTTTTGACGTTGCTTGTGCTTTAGCAAGGATGGCTTGTGCTTCCCCTAATATAGAAGTATTATTATTGTTATTCTAACATACGAAACTGAGGATAAAAAGAGTTATTCATTGCCTCATGAAGTCTAATCAGTTACTTTAGAATTTAGATGGAGCAGACTAACGAACCCTCCTCCAAAGTAGACAAGTACATGACATACAGGATAACTAATGGCCATCATCATCCCAGTATAGGACCCGAATCAACCAATCAAAACCATAAGGTTATTCATTCCACAAAGATATACTTAGAGCATAACAGGAAACCAACCTTCTGCTGCCAAGATCTGAGCATTCTTCTTTCCATCGGCAATATTGATGTTTGCCTGTCGCTCACCTGTTATGTGATGGACAAATAAAGATGATTAGGTCATTAAGACCGCACCTTATATCCTAAGTTGGCCTAAAAATGAATTGTATAGTAAACTACTCATATTTTCCATCAGAATAGAATCGACCAAATCAAACAAACTTTATTACCTTCAGACTCGAGAACTTGAGCTCTCTTCTTGCGCTCTGCTTCTGCCTGCATCTCCATAGCTGCCCGCACTCCACGTGGTGGAGATATATCCCCTGAGTAGAAAAGAAAGCCGATTATTTATCTAGAAATTTGCAGTGGGCAATGTAGGAAAAAGATTGCTGCTCACGTATTTCATAGCGGAGGCATTGGAGACCCCAGTCCTTTGCTGCGACATTGATGGCCTCCTGCAGTATAATGGGAATGTTCACAGTAAGTGCATTTCCAATATGGTTGGGCTATACATTAATAAGTTTAAAATGCCAAAGTGCATGGAGTTAAGCTAACAAAATAAAATGAACGAAGGAATACTGTGTCTGGAAAATCAAGGATGGGCAAAAGCTAATTAGGACGCAAGTGAAGGGTGGTGCAAGTGAACCCAAAACAGAATCAGTACATATGATATAAACTGACAGCCAATAGTTTAAAAAATGCAAAGAAACGTACCACAATCTTTTCGTTTAGAGTGTCTCGTTCCTCAAAGGTCTTGTCAAGAGTAATTTTACCAAGTTCACTACGCATAGTAGTCTGGGCAAGTTGAATAACAGCGTAGATGGGATTCTCGACACCGTAAGAGGCGAGTTTAGGGTCAACAATCTGAGATTAATATTAACATAATAAGTCTAAGAAAAAGAAGAAGAAGAAGTTAAAAGGAAAAGCAAATGAAAGAGAGTAAAGGAAAGACCTTAACATAAAGAACACCATCAATAAGAATGCTGACATTGTCCTTCGTAATAGCAGACTGGTCGGGAATGGGAATAGCCTCTTCCTTCAAGGAATGCACATATGCAATTCGATCCACAAAAGGGATCAAGAAATGAATTCCTGAGGGAAGTGTTTTCACGTACTTCCCAAATCTCTCTATCACAAATGCTTTCTTCTCCGGCACTATTCTAATCCCCCAGTTCACCGGAGGAGTAATCTCGTAACTTCAAAATCATTTAAAACACTGTAGTTTTAGCTTTCTTCTTCTTCCCAAACAAAAAGGAAATGTGGGTCTTGAGAGTTTTCTTTACCTATTGGAAGCATCGCGACCAGTGCGAACGAAGCGGACGGGAGTGACAGAGAATGGAGCGGATAAAAGAGGAGGAGGAGGATGCAATTGAAGATGACGTCGAGGAGAAAAGTGGTCGTGGAAAACGGTAGCTGAGCGAACCGCTGCCGTCGGCGCCGTCGCAGAAGCCCACTG
Source organism: Erythroxylum reticulatum (assembly GCA_025504915.1). NCBI lineage: Eukaryota > Viridiplantae > Streptophyta > Magnoliopsida > Malpighiales > Erythroxylaceae > Erythroxylum > Erythroxylum reticulatum. The sequence continues at coordinate 29,349 of JANSVA010000011.1, read as the reverse complement.
ACGGCGCAGGGATGCTCTCATAACCCTTCCCAACATAAGTACTGACTTTGATTATGATTTCGCACCTGAAAACTCCGATCGCCGAAGCTTACAATATACAAAGATAAATATGTGATTTCTTTTCTTATTATAAAGAAGGAGCAGAAGACTTTAAACCCTCACCTAAAACCTCTTTCATCCACTTAGTTATATCAGTTTTTATCTTAATTTTTCATTTTCTTCTTCAAACAACAATTTAAGTATTTAACTCATCCGACCCAAATGGATTCAAATTTTTTTATATTTTTTAGAGTTTAAAGCCAAAGTGCCAAACTCATTGATCCTAATTTATTTTTCAATTAAATAATATCATTTTATTAATATAAAAAAAATTAAAATCTGATCCGGACCAAAACTCAAGTTCAGGTCACTTGATTCAGGCCCCCAGCCCAATGCCGTCATGCAAGGAAATATTTTCAGGAATTAGTATGTCCTCGTACTCTATGGAAGGCCTGCCTTTGACTCGAATATCTTTTCTACATGATAGTATTGTTGCTTGATGAATAACGTTTTCTAATTAATATGATTGAAATTAGTTCTCTTCTTCTTCTTGCAACTATGAACAATAAACGAAGCTAAAGATTCTTGTCCAATTCCAATTTTGATACAACAAAACAAGATCTAAGCATGTTCCCACAAAACAAGCTCAAACCATATAAGATACTACAAAAAGATTGAAACTTCATTGCGATTTAAGAAGGTTCTCTGCATGAACTCAGGCAGAAACAAGAAACTGAATGTCACTATCACTTGAACAAAATCTTATAACAGAAAAAACCTTCTCTATAACTTCACCAATCAATTCTCTTCAACAATGGTTCCCTTCTCACTAACATAGATACCATCAAGGAACTTCCTGATATCCTTGTTCTTCACATGGCATTTCTGTCCCAAATAAACGGAGATTGCAAGATCAGTAAAAAGTAATCAAGTAATGAATCATTGGAGCATTGGTTGGCATGATAATAACAGTTATGATACCTGATTGATTAAAGCAGCGGATCGAGAAACAAGCTCAATGTCATTACCATCCAATACCAACTCATCCTTAACCTTTTCAGATCGAATCACACTAACCCCTTCAAGCATATCCACTTTCCTCACCTTCAGTTACCATCAAATGGACGAACAAAACATACTATCAACACACTCTAAAGATGATTATCTAATAAAGAGCATTTCAGTATAATGAAAGGGGAAAAAATACTGTAATTCCAACTAAGGCAATAGCATTAACAATGAAGAACAACATGCAATGAAAAATCATCAGTATATAACAAATCGAAATACGAGAACGAGTAAACATACCTTCTTTTCACCAAGAAAGTTACGGATCTCGATGGATGTGTTAGAGTTGGTGATGGACGCGTTAATGGGGAAATGAGCATAAACGAAGCGCATCTTATACCGGTACCCCTTGGTAACACCAGTGATGAGGTTTCCGACGTGGCTGAGTGCTGTACGAATCGCAGCGCTCGTCTTCCTGGAACCGAACCAAGCGTCAATCTTTAGCTTTCGATTTCCAGTTTCCTCGTCCTTCATTAGATGAAAGTCGAGGTTCAGATGCTTGAAATCTCGTACCAGCTTACCTCTAGGACCCTCAACCTCTATAATTTTGGCGTTCACTTTGATCTTTACGCCGTCGGGAATGTCCATCGTCTCAGAGGAAAGAATCGTCTTCATTGTAAACTTCTTTTTTCTTCTTCTTCCTCTTCGGAACACGAAAACCCGACGGCTACGTAGAAGCAAGCGAATGACACTACTCACTAAAAACCCTAGTGGCATTTTATAGTGTTAACTGTAATAATAAACAATAAAAGACCCCAATAATAATCATCAATTGAGCCCAAACTATCACATAAGCCCAATTTTGAACTCTACTTTGTTCTTTACCATTTAGATTCGTAAGCCTGTGTAAGGAAAATATTCGTAAGCTTGAGGCTTGCAGCTAGAATCTCAATCTGTCAAAAGTTAAATCTGATTATTTTCTTTTTTATTTAAATTTAAAAAATAACATTGTCTTATCTAAAATAATGTTGTTTATGTTTGATATATTCAAATTCGAACTTTTCAATCTCGCGTTAAAGCTTAAAAATCAAAAGAAGTTTAAATCATATTTGTGATAAAGATACTATTGAAAAAACTCTATAAGAGCATTATATAAGTAACATATTTCTCTTTGTTTATGAAACGTTCCCTCAACAAACCTTTATTATAAATATAATACTGAAGAACGTTCCCTCAACAAACCTTTATTATAAATATAATACTGGAGCAGCTCTTGTAAGACGAAGGGAGCCTGCACATTACGATTCCCCAAATGTCTCATTTATTTTACGATTCCCCAAATGCCTCATTTATTTTCTTATTAAACGTTTATCTTAGTATCAGAGCTTTAATGGCTAATGCCTCTTCTACTAGTTCTTCATCGGCATCCGAGAGGGAGGTCACTTCTATAACCATCCAATCATCCTCAGCAACACCCATTACCAATACCCTCTTATTTGTTCTCCCAATCAAATCGGAAAGAGCTAATTACTTGCTCTGGAAAACTCAAGTACTACCTACTCTAATTGGGCACGACCTCCTCAGGTTTGTCAATGGTTCAAACACTAAACCACCAATTGTAAATCCAAAGCAACCCAGCAAAGCCTATATGTCTTGGTTGGAACAAGATCAATACCACTTTCTTGGCTCCTCAAGTCAATATTTGAAGCAAAGCCTATATGTCTTGGTTAGAACAAGATCAATACTACTTTCTTGGCTCCTTAAGTCAATATTTGAAGCAGCACTTGGTGATGTTGTTGGTTGTACTATGTTACTTGAAATTTGGACTACTCCTCAGCACCTTTATGCCATACCCACTCCTCAAAAGATTCTACAATTAAAGATACAGTTGCAAAACATGAAGAAAGGTGCTTCTTCAATCATTAGTTATGTTGCTAAGATGAAGTCCATCTCTAATCAATTGGTAGCCGCTAGATCTCTACTCTCTCAAGAAGATTTAATTATGGCGACACTGGTTGGAGTTGGATCTGAATATGATCCAGTTGTTGTGAACATTACATCCAGATCTGATCTACCTTTATTACAAGAGGTACAAGCCTCTTTGGTTAATCATAGGTTATGACTAGAATATTTAGTTGCTGTAACTTCTAATGGTTTATCTCATCTCACTGCAAATGTTGCTGCACTCAATATTCGTCAATCTTCACCTACTTTGTCACAACGAGGAGGCAATACTCATGGCGGTTACAAAGGTCGTGGTCGTGGAAGGAATCAGAGGCTTGTTTGTCAAGTTTGTCATCGTCCTAGCCCCTCAGCTATTAAATTTTATTTTCTGTTTGATCCACATTACCAAGGCCTTGCACCATTCAACCCATCCCTTCCCACCCCTCCTATACCACCTCAACCGTTTTTCCTTACTCATTCCTCTCATCCACACTATCACACGTCTCTCTCTAAGTCATTATCCCCTTCTCCTCCCCCTACCTTCAGTACCATGATAACTACACCCTAATCGGTCCAGAACCCCGAATGGTATTTTAATTCAGGAGCTTCTAATCACTCTACTGGTTCCACTTCCAATCTTCAGGTCAATCACGCTTATTTTGGTGCTGAGTAACTTACTATGGGCAATGGTCTTGGTATTCCCATTACTCACACAAGTTGTGCTCAGTTGCCCTCTTCCCCTTACTATTTATCTCTTTCTTACATTATTTATACCCCTTAATTGTAACTAATCTTATGTCTGTTTCTTAGCTTACACGAGATACTGACTATATTATTGAATGCTTGCTTTGTGAAGGACAAGATCACAAGGAAAGCTCTTTTGTTGGGTTCCCTTAAAAATGGCTTCTATCAACTATCTCTTTCTTAGTCCTCACCGGCTTCTCTTCATGTTCTTTCCACCAGTTTTTCCTCCTCTTTATGGCACCGTCAACTTGGACATCCGACCATTGCCATTAAGCAAACATTATCCAGAATTTGTAATACAATTTTTGTTAATGAGAATTACACTTTATGTTCTGCATGTCAATATGGTAAAATGCATATGCTACCTACATCTTTGTCTACTCACAACGTCTTTGCTCCCTTCCAACTTCTTCATATTGATCTCTGGGGACCCTCCCCAATGCCTACACCTGAAGGCTACCAATATTATATCTCTATTCTAGATGACTACTCTCGCTTCTTTTGGATTTTTCCCTTACATTACAAGTCTTAGGCTATTATGTATTTTCTATCTTTAAGACTCAAGTTGAACGACAGTTTAACACCACTATTAAAACAATTCAATTTGACTAGGGTGAATATCACTCATTCATTAAATATCTTACCTTTATTGGCATTCGATATCAATTACCATCTCCTTACATTTATCACCAAAATGGTCAGATTGAACGCAAACATCGACATCTTATTGAAACGAGCCTCCTCCTCTTTGCATAAGCCTCTCTTCCATTATCTTTTTGGTGGTATGCCTTTGATACTACTGTCTATCTTATCAACCACATGCTTACCCCTATTCTCAATAATTCTTCTCCTTATATTTCATCATCTTCTTGGTTACTCCTTTCTTCGGGTTTTTGGTTGCTCGTATTATCCTTTTCTCTGTCCTTATAATAAAAATAAGTTTTCCTTTTATACCACTAAATGCTTGTTTCTCAGCTATAGTTACCATCACAAAGGATACTGATGCCTTTCTCCTATTGGTCATGTTCATATCACTTCCTATGCTCGGTTTGATGAATATGAGTTTCTATACACTTCCTCTTTCATTTCCACTCCTCATAGATTCTCTGTTGCTTCATCTCCCTCACCTTATCCTCTTGTTCATATATATTCGTCTTTAACTTTCATTCCTCAGGCGGTCATACCAGAGAACTCTGTGGCAGACTCTTCCCCCTCATTTTTGCTTTCACACGACAAGTCAAGAACTCCACTCATTGCTCAGCCATGCTCCAATGGGGCCCCTCCTCCTTCTATCCTTAGCCCGCCACCCCTTAATACCCACCCAATACAAACTAGAGCCAAATCTAGCATCCATAAGCCTAAACTTCACTCCGCTCATCTCAATCCACCTACTTGTGAACCCAAAACAATTGATGAAGCCCTTGCCAATTCTTATCGGAAACAGGCAATGACTGAAAATTTTCAGGCCCTTCAACAAAATTCCACTTGGACCTTAGTTCCTCCTCATCCCAATAAAAAAATCATTGGTTCCAAATGGATTTTTCGGATTAAATGTCATGTTGATGGCACCATAATTTGTTATAAAGCCCGTTTAGTCACAAAAGGATTTACCCAAACACTTGGTATCGATTTTACTTAAACCTATAGCCCTGTTATTAAGCCTAGTACAATCCGTATAATCCTTACTTTATCTATGACCCACAATTGGCCTATATACCAAATGGATGTCTCCAATGCATTTTTACATAAGAACCTCTCCGAGACAATTTATATGGCCTAACCTGATGGTTTTGTTGATCCATAACATCCTCACTTCATCTATCATCTTCATTGTGCCATCTATGGTCTTCACCAAGCTTCATGAGCTTGGTTTCAACGCCTCACAATATCTTTCCTTGACTAGGGGTTTTAGTAATCTCAATCCAATTTCTCTCTATTCTTTTACAAGAATGGCTCTACACTTCTCTTTTTCTTATATACATCGACGATATAATCGTCACGGGTAACCACAACTCCACTCTTCAATAACTCTTTCATTTCCTTTCATCCAAATTTTCTCTTAAACTTTTGGGTTCCCTCAATTACTTTTTGGGCATTCAAATTACCCACACCTCCAATGGCTTGCACCTATCTCAGATAAAATACTTACATGATATTCTTTCCCGTACCAATATATTACATGCTAAGCCTTTATCCACTTCGGCTGCCTCATCTATAAAATCAAATCGTCGTGATAATTCTCCTTTTGATAACCTAACTCTCTATCATAACATCATTGGTGCTCTGCAATACCTCACTCTCGCCCGCCCTGAAATCTCATATATGGTCAATCGACTCAGTCAATTTATCCAATAGCCAACTGAGTTTCACTGACGTGCTTGCAAATGCCTCCTACACTATCTCAAAGGTACTACCTCCCATGGCCTCTTCATTCGTCTAGCTCATCACTTTTATTTGACTGCCTTCTCAGATTCAGACTGGGGGAGCGATCTGGATGACAGGAGATCCACCATTGATTTTTGTGCCTATCTTAGTGATAATTTAATTTCCTGGTCCTCTCGAAAACAATAAGTGTTAGCTCAGTCGAGTACCGAGCTTTAGCTCATACTGCTGCTGAAGTTGCATGGATAATGTCATTGTTCAAGGAGATCAATTTTTAGCTTGAAGGGTCACCTTTGATTTGGTGTGATAACATTAGAGCTGCAACTTTAGCTAATACTCCTGTTTTTCACTCTCGGACAAAGCACATAGAAATAGATGTGCACTTTGTAAAAGAGAAAGTAGCCCATGGAGACCTCTTAATATGGTACATTCCAACTGAAGAACAAACTACCGACATCTTTACAAAACCTTTACCAACAACATGATTTGTTTATCTCAAGACCAAGCTTGTTGTATGAGACTAGCTACATTTGAGCGGGGGTGACAAAGACACTATTGAAAAAACTTTGTAACATAATTATATATGTGGCATATTTCTCTTTGTTTATGGAATGTTCCCTCAATAAACCTTTATTGTAAATATAATACTGCAGCAACTCTTGTCAGAAGAAGGGGGCCTGCACATTACGATTCCCCAAATGCCTCCTTTATTTTCTTATTAAAAGGTTATCTATTTGAAATTTGGACAAATTAAATCATATTCGTCAATTTTAAACCAAATCAAACTGAATGAGTATAAATTTTTTATCCTGACGTGAAATAATGTATCAATCATATAAATAAACAAACCAAAATTTTTGTTTAAACTTTGGAATGGATTGGCCTGAGCTGCAAAGGTGAGAAGTTGGAACGCCTATTTTGGCATATTCATTCCCATCACTTGCGCCAATTGGCTATAATGAATGCGTGCACAATTATATTAAAAATTGGCATACCTCAGAAACAGAATATAGAAATTTCATCACACTTTTACTGTTTAGAAAATGATGCAAAGCATAAAAATAGTCTAATAAATAACAAGAAAAACTTTACACCTCAGCATTTTGACAATGGATATGCATATAAGATCAAAAAATAAGTTTTTGACGAAATAAACATGGAAGAATGTTATTAGTATTAAGGTTTCACCACTTCAATAAGCCAATTATTTTTTTGATTTACATGAAAATATATATTAACACTAGCAAAGTGCTCTCGATGAAAAAAAATTACAATTGAAGGCATTTGTTTATTTTGCATATTATGCATTATCTTTTTTTATATTATGTTATCTGGTGGCTTGGTTTGTCTAGACTAACCTTATATTTTTGTATTGTGTTTAATAGACTAATTAGTAATTATTTGTATTTAACTTACCAAAGTAATCTAATAAGAAAGAATAACCATTTATGTTCTAATATCTATATATAGTGTGTGTGTGTGTCAAGTTTTAAAAATTGGACTGGACCGGTCGGTTCGACCGAAAATAATATGAATCAGCCAATTGCTCAATTTGGTTTTATTTAATAACCTCTATATAAAAACCGGCCGATTTATCAATAAATCGGTTGAACCGGTAATCTTTGCCCTTTAGTTTTTAGCATCTTCCCATAACATATCAACTTACCTCCATAGCCACGTTTGGTGACTTTGGTTGACCCCTCCATCCCACTGGACCATTTCGTCATAACATTTGACTATTTCTCAGTGAGTACACCCAACCTGAAGATTATGATAGATGTGGAAGAGTTTTGGCCTAGCTCCAAGAATGTTGGGAAGGAGGAGGCAGGGCCAAGCTGAGTTAAACGTAAACGTATGGAAGGCATGTCTGTTAATTGCACTCTATTCCTCCTTCAAAGTAAAAACTTTGTTGTCCCTCTCTACTGGTTGAAGAAGATGCCCATCTCTCTTTTCAACCCTTCTGCAATAGTTGTAGAATTTTTACTTTTCTCCGCCATCTTAAGTCATCTGCCCATAAATCATCTCATCCCACTCAGTTTTTGACTTTTTTTTTTGATACTGGGAGTCTTTACCCATCATCAACTAACCAAAATCGGATTGGAAGTATAATATACTATAGTGGGACTTATGCAACTCACAAATTAATTGCTACGATGTCTAATAACTCTACATAGGCACTAAAGTTGACTTGCTCTTGAGGTTCTAATTTTAAACTTCTTCTTTTTTTTTTTCCTATTATGATGCCTAACTCTCTCACTTTACTTCCCTATATTACTAATTTATAATTGGTACACGTACATTGAATAAAAGCATAATTTACGAGTTTTTATACTGCAGTAAAAATTTTGGAGGTTTTAAAGATGACGAATCCATTGTAATGATTTTTGTATCGTACCGACCAAAAAATGGCACAAAAAAAAGGTTTTAGTATTGGATTTAAATACTAGGCAGTACTGGTCTGTTTTGCCTGACACTAGCTCGTACTGTCGGTATTTGAAATACCAACTAGTACTCAAAATTTAAAAAAACTATGAGCATTTTTGCAAAAAGTGAAAATTTTAAAAAACTCACCCCTCCCCCAAACAAACTTGACTCTCTCTCTTCTTCACCATCATCTCTTTTTTATTATTTATAATATAATATTTAAATTCATATATTAAATAATAGTTATATTTTTTCTGTAAAGAATAATTAAAAATATGTTAAAATGAAAATTAAGAGTCCTCAATTTTTTTGTATTTCTTTTTAAAATTGTTAATATAAATATAGCAATATTTTATTATTAATAACAATTACATATTAACATAAAAATATATATTTTTATTATTGAAAATTAAATATTAAGATGGAAATCATATTTTATTATTGGTAATAATTATTCTTTTTTGATATTTTGATGCAATTATTATTTATTATATGATATAATTATAATATTTTAAATACTTTATATTGTTCTTAATTTTATATTTCTATGATGATAAAATAATCTTTTTCATATTAATTATGGTTATTATTTATATGTTGAATATGTGAAAATAATATTAAGAAAAATAAACAAATTGATGCTATTTTAAATTTCTATTATTGTGATTTTTTGAGACAGGTTGGTTTAAATTATATAGTACAATATTGAAGGATTATGTTGCAAATTTTTTAAAAAATTAGGGACTATTTTATAATTTTTAAAAATTGTCCGAAACGGTACCCGATATTGAAAGATACCAGTCCAATCTTGTACTAGAATTCAATCTTGTACCAAGCCCGATATGATATTCGTAATTTTGGATGAAACACAAGTTCTTTAAAAATACATTTTTTATTTTTATTTTAAATTTTATATTAGACTCATATTTTTCATTATTGATTCATTATATAATAATAGACATTGATGTATTTTTATTTCAATAAAATATTTTATTTGTACTCACTCATATATTTTTTATTTATTATATATCAGTTTTATAGCGGTTTAATACTGATTAAATGTTTAAACTTTAAACTTTTCTTTTGATATGTTCGATGTCCGGTCCAATTTTTAAAAATATATTGGCAGGATTTGCCATGAGTAAAACTTTTTGTTAATTAAAATCTTAGTTCTTAGAATTGGCTATCTTATACATTATAGCTGCGGCCCAAATATGTTTTTTTTCTTAATACTAGAATAATTAATAGAATCATTTAGCAAATTGCAAGAAATATTAAAGTAATTCTTGTATAAATTATGTATTACATATTCATATATATATAAATACTAAAAGAACTCTTACATACTTATATTTGAAAAAAAATTAAGACTAAAAGAAGAATACATTTAATCAATTAAAAATGAAAATTTAATTTTACTTTTACTTTTGCAAATTTGCAAATTATAATATTTATTTATAAAACTTGTTCTTTTGTGACCATATGATTACAAGGTTGAATAACATAAATAACCTCTTTATAAAAATTATTAAAAAATTGTGTATATTCATGACTCTCCTTTGACTCTTGTAAAATAGAGAGTCTTATATACAAAGTATTTTGACTTTGACATATACTAAAATATAGACTTGAAAATAGACCGCATAAGAGCTAGGACCCAGGTCTAAAATTTTTCGTTTGATCCTAAGTTTACCCAATTAAGTCTAAGACTACAAGTTCAAACTTGAACTTAATCAATTTTAGACAATTTGAAGTTCGTCTACACTCAATTCAAAGTCAATTAAATATATTTTTAAATTATAAAAATTAAAATGATGTTATTTTATTTAAATTTTGTAGATTTCATACTAGGTTGAACTGGATCGAATTCCTGTTAACTTTAGACAAGGCAAATTTTATCATTTCTATTGATATATTTGTACTTAGTTAAGTAATTGTGTTAACCCCACCAATTTTTTTAAAAACTAAAAGCATAAAATATTTTTTTTTGATTGAGTTCGGCCTTGAGCTATCCAAGCTAAAGCCTACTTAAGACTCTACTTTTCTAAATAAAATGATGTCATTTTGTTTCTAAAAATTAAACATCGGATTGATTTAAGCCTAAGTTTGGACTCATGAGTCAGTTTATTAAAAATGCCTAAATTTGACTCCATAAGTCAATAATATTATTCTTTTAACTATAACAATACCTAACAATACAAATATTATTAATTGAAAATAAAGAAAAAATTTCAGAGTAAAAAGAGGAATATTTTGAAGAGAAAAAGAGGAATATTCTGAAGAGCTGAATTATAAAAGGTGAGTCCTAAATTAATAAAACAAGTTGAAGAAGAATAAAGAAAAAAATGAAAGAAGTGAGGACATATACTTATTTTATTCTTATCATTCTAAGTAAGATATAGAATAAGAACCAATGATGATGACCACTTTGACTGATCGGTGGTGAGCAACTTGCAAGGTATACCTTCCCCAAAAGCTCTAACAACTCGACTTTCGGCGGGAATGAATTTGTGTGGCTGTTCCATCATATTCATATTATTATTTACGATTTTTTTTTAATATTTTAAAATTTTTACAAATCAAATAATTTATTTTTATTGATGTAATACTATCAACGTTCACTTACTAGTTACTACTACTAATAATAATAAATATGTATTTTAATTTTATTAATTAATAAATTAAAATCTTAAAAAAATTAGTAATTAAAAATTAAGCGTTTTAATTCTGTTATCTGTATATATATATGTGAAGGGAAACAGAACAGACGAAGGCAAATATAGACAAAAGATAGAGGGAAGGAGAGGGAATGAATGAATGAGGTAATTAATTAATTTTCTCTTCTTTAATCATTTTCTTCTCCTCCTTAGTCCTTCCCTTCCATTGCTGTTGTTTTTGTTTTTTGTTAAGGAATAGAGAGAGAAAGAGAGAGAGGAGAAGAGGGAAAGGGAAGTCAGTTGTCCGGTGGTGGCGGTGGCGCTGTTTTTCCGTCCGACGGCCGCTGCTACCCTTTCTTTTATTTCCTTTTAGAAGAAACTTATATTTCTTTTGAATAAGCAATTAAACAACAGTTTCAGAATGAGGAAAATAAAAAAAAAGGTGTCGAGGATTGGAAGTTATGCAATAGCAACGTCAATGACGTATCATCAACCATGCATTACCTGCACAACCTTCAACATCCTCGCTCCTATCTACAAGCGTCTCAAGCACAATTCTCGCGAGAGCGATTACAAAGCCTTTTGGCTCTCCAGAAACCACCGTATTCTGGATTCTCTGTTGCACGAACGCTCTTCCATCATTTGCCTTCAGGTTTCCTCTTCTTTTCCTTTCTTTCATTCTTTCTCTTAAATCATGAACCAACACATGCACGTAAGTATGTATCTCTGTCCACAGGAGTTCTGGGTGGGCAATCAAGAGCTTGTTCACTTGTACGAGAAGCGACTAGGTGACGCTGGCTATGTCTTCTTCCAGCTTGGACGCACCAATAACCGCGGTGACGGTATCGTCTTCTTCGTGTCCTTCCCCATTTTTTCGTTACTTTCTTCTTTTATTTACATTATAATTATACATTATAAATTTTCCTCAATGAAAAACTATTAGCAATTTAAATTTGTTCTGATTTTGGCATTTTGCATATGCTGCCACCGTAACCTCTTCCATTTACGTACAATATTGTTTGTTCCATGCTCAGGTCTGTTGACCGCGGTTCGGAAGGATTATTTCAGAGTTATTAACTACAGAGAATTGCATTTTAATGATTGTGGAGACCGTGTTGCCCAGTTGTTGCATGTTGAATTGGCTGTCCCGATTTCAGAATGTTGGACTAAAGATGCTCGACAAGAGCTTCTGATTGTGAACACACACTTGTTATTTCCGCATGATTCTACTTTGTGTTTGGTTCGATTACATCAGGTAGACTAATTCTTCAATGTCTTCTTCAGTTCATTTGGCAGCAATGCAATTTCACAATGTCTCCTTACTGCTGTTGACTAACAGGTGTACAAAATCCTACAATATGTGGAATCATACCAGAAAGAAAACAAGCTTAACCCCATGCCTATTCTGCTTTGCGGGTCAGTATGCAATTTATATTCAATCTTCCCATATATGGTACTTTGATTGAGCCACATTCAATTTGTTTCTTTTACCTGCATATTTTGCTCTCTGCAGTGACTGGAATGGAAGCAAAAGGGGACATGTTTACAAATTCCTTAGGTCTCAAGGCTTTGTGTCGTCCTATGACACTGCACACCAGTACACTGATGCAGATGCACACAAGGTGCTTTCTACATCTTCTGTTCAGCAGCTGTGTTGCTTTTGCCTGAATTTCTCAATGAAGAAGAATATACTTTGCAGATTTTTGTCTTGCATTCTTCTGATATTATCCTTTCTTGTGCATAGTGGGTTAGCCATCTCAACCATCGAGGGAATGTATGTGGTGTTGACTTCATATGGCTTCTCAATCCCAATAGGTACTCCAAACTACTAAAAACAAGTTGGAGTGAAGCAATATTTGGCATGTTCAAGGTATGAATCTCACCGACAAGCCTCTCATTCCGAGTAATTTCAGTAAAGGGTTTTGGTAGTATTACATGTCTAGATTAATATTATACACAATGAGTTATAAAGTTGCGGATTTTCACTTCTTTGAAGAGTTGTTGTTGTTTTGGCATCTCACTATATGCTAAAAAATGACTACTGAACATTAATTTATTTCTTTTTCATGGTAAAAGAGCATTGACTTGCCTTTTGTTTTGGTGATAAATCTGGTCATTGTGAAATCTGTTTGACTTATAAGGACAATATGGAAGAGGCCACTTTAAAATTACTACACTAGTTTTTTCTGGAGTTATCTGTATGAATCCTTTTCTAATATGTAACCTCTAGGATGCTAGCTGTTTTGCATAATGCATACTCTTGACCGCCAAAGCAGTTTAGGAGTCTATAGATTGTGTATTATGTTTCACTTTGTTAACTCTGTTTAATTTTGTGGAACACTGATTGCTGTTATTCTTGGTATTCAAAAAGAGTTATTGAATTCAATCTCTGATGATGTAGTTGATTGATTTTTCAGGACCTACTTCGGAGAGCATCATTGACAGAAGATCAAGCTTTTGCTTTTCTGAAGGTTGATGATGATGGTGATTGCATTTCCTACTTGGGTTTTTGTGAAGCACTTCGACAGGTATCCCGCATATTTGAGGCCTTGGCATCATCTTTTTAATTCTGGTTACTAAATAGTATGAGATTTTTCATCCTTTGAGAACCCAAACCGAGTAAAATCTGAATTTGCAGCTTAATTTGACTGGTCATCGACATGGCCTCAGTGTTCAAGAGATAAATGACTTATGGATCCAAGCAGACATTGATGGAAATGGTGTGATTGATTATAAGGAGTTTCAGGTAATAAATTTTTGTCCAATGTGAAATTCTTTGACATAAAGCCATCTTGACACGGATTTTCAAATTAAGCCATAGACACAGAGGCGTCCGTTTTTTCAATTTCTGTTCATGTTTTGTAACCTTAAAATGCTTCATTTTTTTTATTTGGTGATGGTGACAATGGGAATGCAGCAGCGAATTTGGAGTCCTATGTGGTCAGAGCAACAAGATGAAATGAACAACGATGTGCAAGACAATTCTCTTAAAAATGTACAAGTGCAAACCATTGGATTTAGCGTAGAAAACGCTGTGCTTTTTCCTCCTGAAGTAGAGAAAGGAAGGTGGCCTGAAGATTATTATCTTTCCGATCATGCCCGTCTCACGGTGGTGTTCTCGCCAATAAGAATGCCATGCTCACCATCATCAACATCCTGATACATGCCAAAGAGAGAGCTGATGTTTGATTTAAAGTAGAGGATCACAAGGATGAACAAAAGAGAAATATGAGGTCAATAGACTGCGCCTGTTTCTGGTCCTGCATCGATCTTGCTTCCATGGCTGGTCAGTTGATAGATTGGACAAGCTATTCACATTAACTTGTGCTTTACTCTGTCAGAGTGACATGGAACAAGGAGGAGGTTTCAAGGAGAAGCAAGAAAGAAAGACGAAGAGCAGAAGGTTGAACAGAGGAAGAAGAAAGAAGCTTATGAGGTAGACAATAAGCTGCAGAGCAGAAACCTGCACAGCAACGAGCTTCTTTCGTTTTTGTTTTTTGTGGTCTTAACCGACGAATGAGGCCTGGCCTGGCCTTCTTTTGTGTATTTGAAGAGAAGAAGACCAAATAAGTAAAGAAAAAGACAATGTAAATCTGCAAATAGAGATTAGTCACAAAAATGCCAAGTGTACATAGTACATACACGCAAAAAATATTTAGGAATGTATTTTTGAACCTTTTCTAATGAGTCATTCTGCAAACTGTTTATTTATGTACGTTAGTATGAAAATCCCGATTTTCTTTTTCTTTTTTCATGAATTATATATAGGGATGCAATGGGTCGTGGAGATGTGGGCTTGTCTCTAGCCCAATTCAAACAATGTTCATTTGCTGGTTAATTAAATTAATACTTGAATTTAATATAAAATTTTATTGATTTTAGTTTATTATTTATATATATATATTATATGTAAAATAAAAATAAGTCACCACGAATTAAAATAACTTTTAATTTGGTTTAGTCTGATATTTATCATATTTGCTTTTGACTTGGTTTAGTTCAATATTAATTTGAATCGAAGCTATATCGATATTATTTTAGTGATGAAATGTTACACCTTTCGGACTAATTCTTATGTTCAAGTTCACTCCCAAACCCGAGCTTAATTTTAATTTTGTTGGATTGGAATCGGACCAGTGAATATTATGTACGGTTAATGGGATCTGTAGGTAACGTGTGGGATTATGATTGGGTAGACAACACACAGAATGAACGTCACCTTCTTGGGAGAAAGCGCGTGGTCGGAAGATACTATGTAGCTTCATAGGCTGTGAGCTGTGACCGCTACTTTCTTCGCCCAAATTCAACTTCCTCTCTTAGATGCTGAGAGTCGAGTTAGTACACATACTTACGTATATGAATGGCTGAGATATCGTTGAATTCGTTTCCTTTGGGATTCAGATTCAAACCTACGGATGAAGAATTGGTAGATTTCTACTTAAGATCGAAGATCAATGGGGAGCATGAAGCAGTTGAGGTTATCCGCGAAATTGATGTCTGTAAATGGGAGCCTTGGGACTTACCTGGTTCGTTCGTTCATTTTCCTTTTTTCTTTCAGTAATTATAACAATCAAATAATGATATCTAACTATGTGTGTGGTTTTGGATTGGATTGGATTCAGATTTTTCCATCGTAAAATCGAATGATCCGGAATGGTTCTTCTTCTGTCCAGTAGATCGCAAGTATCCCAACGGCCATAGACTGAATAGGGCTACCGAAGGCGGTTACTGGAAGGCCACTGGGAAAGACCGTAAAGTGTTGAAGTCAAAACTCGTTATCGGTCACAAGAAGACTCTCGTCTTCTACACAGGTCGAGCTCCTAAGGGCCACCGCACCCATTGGGTTATGCATGAGTACCGTCCTACACTAGATGAACTTGATGGAACTAAACCCGGTCAGGTACGTACTGTATATCTTTTTCTCTTGTCCATTGTTGTATGAAGCTTTATTTTTGGTTGAATAGCACATGCCCCGTCGTTCCTTGCACTGAAACATCATCCCCAAGGATGGATCAATTGTTAGTTTCCTGCTTTCTTATTGTTGCAGACTCCCTATGTGCTATGTCGTCTATTTAGGAAACAAGATGAAAGCACACAAGTTGTTATTTCTGAAGAAGAAACTGAACATACCGTTTCGCCACCTATCACCGTCCAGTCGTCTCCAGACGTTGCGCAATCTGAACTTGCACAGGGTCAAGAATCTCCAGTAAACATAGTAGTTTCTGACATTCCGCTTCCTGTTCAATACCAGTCCAAATGCTGCAATTCTTCTGACGGCGGACTCCAATTTTCAGATTTAGCAACATTTGAGGTGAAGATCTATTTTTTTGTATAATCATCTTCGGTGAGTTGGATTGCAATCTATTGACTTTTCCTGCTTTTACTTGATGCTCTAGCAGGATCAACAATTGGAAGAAGTCCTTAAGTGGTTCAGTGACTCACCTCCAGAATCTCTAGATGAAAAGCTTTTTCCCCCAGTACACTCACAGTTGCAAACAATGATGCAATCTTCTTACTCTTATGATCCCATCAGCAATTTAAGGACCAGTGAAGAAGTTGATGTGCAGTGTAGTCACAACCTTGAAGAACCAGATACTTTTGTCTCTGAATTTGTGGAATCCCTTCTTAACCAGTCTGATGATTACTTGTGTGTGGAGTCCAGTGTTGGAAAGAATCCAGCGATTCAAAGCGAGCTTGTGGAGAAAATGATCTCTCATGATGAAACCCATACTTCCAGTCAACGGGATGCTAAATTTGCCCAAGTCGCTGTAAGTTTAAACCACAAACTACTTATTGCATATTCATAGTTTTGCAACCCTTTTCGTACTTGAATGTGTTTTAAATTTTGAAAATACATTGAACTAGAACTGTTGCCTAATTGTGAACAAGTCTCAAGATTCTATTGTTCCGGAAGTTAACATTTCTCAAAGCATACTGTTCTCTTGGAAACAACTCAGGTAACTTATGGAACACCAACATGGGACTCTAATGTCTGTCAAGAACAAAGAAATGCTGATTCATTAAAGGAGTCATGTGATCC
Organism: Erythroxylum reticulatum; assembly: GCA_025504915.1. Classification (NCBI taxonomy): domain Eukaryota; kingdom Viridiplantae; phylum Streptophyta; class Magnoliopsida; order Malpighiales; family Erythroxylaceae; genus Erythroxylum; species Erythroxylum reticulatum. The sequence goes on along the minus strand of JANSVA010000011.1, from coordinate 12,111 downwards.
TCAAAGAGCTGCTCAGATTTCTGCAACAAATCAGTTATTAACTAACCAGATGAATGAAACTGACTCCGGAGAATTTGTAACTACGGGAATCAGAATTAGGGCTCGCAATCCTCAAGATCAACGGAGGACCGTCAATGCCGAGAGACAGGGTAATGCATCGAGAAGAATACACCTGCAGTGTAACTTCCATATCAACCCCGGTAGATTTGGCAAAAATTCTTCTGATGGGACCTTCAGCTCTGGAAATTGTGGATTGGACCTTAATAAAACCAAGGTAAGAAGCTCGTAACTCAAGGAGTACAGAAGGCTTGAGCTGATTTTTTGTCTTTGAGTTTTGAACACATTTTAATTCTGTATGTGCAGGAGGTTAAAGAGATTGAAAGTGATCCTCGCAGTGTTACCAATGCAATGTATGAAAATCATGAGCCATCTATTTTTGAGACTGGCCGAAGCAATAAATTTTCTCACGAATTGGGGCATCACACTGTACGAAACATGAGAACGCAGACCGGGGCCTTAAAGCTCACTAGATTCCCATCCGTGTTCTCAAAGGCCTGTCCTGCTCATGATCCTGTTTGGTCAGTAGTTCTCTTTAGTGTAGTTGCGGTAGTAGTCGTCCTGTTCGTGATTCTAGTAAGCTCACGGAGATGCCTTATTTTGGAAATTGCATAGGGGCTGTAGGTATAAGGTAAGGTAACTAGAACTGAATAAAGGCTATTTGTATAGGGTTGTTGTAGAATGATGAATAGTCTTTGTTTACATTTCAGGCAAATATGAATTATAACTACAATGCCTTGAGAATGAATCGTGAATTATATATATAGATAAATGTGTATGTTTCAGTTCATTGGTTTGTACATAAACAAGGCGTTTGTTGTTGTCTGAATCGCAAAAATCTTGAAATCATCAATTTTTCCATGTAAAATTTTGATGCCAAGTTTTTGAACGCATTATCTAGATGAAATCAAGCTTAAGTCCCTGATTTTTAGCTGATTATTTCCCATATGAATTATTTATTCTAATAAAATAATTGGGAAGTAAATATTTTGCAAGTCTAATATTTTATATTACTTATAATAAAATTTAATATTTTACAAGTCTAATATTTTATATTACTTATAATAAAATTTAATATTTTACAAGTTTAAAATAGAATTTACTCTTTATAAAATATACGCGTGTGTGTGTGTGAAGCGGGCGCGTGAAGAATTATCATAATAACTTATAATATAATAACTTTTTTAAAAATATAAAATAGTGATACTTTAATTTTTATAGCAATAATTCATTATAAAAAGAACATAAAGTTACTTACTTCATGATTTAAGTATAATATAAATTTTAATTATGATGTACATATATTTTTTATTTTACTGATATAAAATAGAGTTTTTCACCAGCATATTGATAAATTTCAATTTATTATATATTTATGCTCCAAATTTATAAATTTATTCATTTAAGAAATATTTTATCTTAATTTTATAGTTTGTTTATTTAGAATGATCAAAATATACAAGTAAATTCATATTGTATATTGATTTTATAAATGCATTTTGGATATTTATTTTATAAATGCATTTATATAATAAAATTTATACCATGTCTTAATTTTTTAAACTCATTTTAAAAAATGTAATATTTTGGTTTAATAAATATTTATTTTACAAATATAATATCTTAATTTTATAAATATATTTATTTAGAGTCTATAGATCTGGATTTTATACATTTATTTAAAGAGAACAATTAGAATTTATCCTAATTTTTATAAATATTAGTTTAGTAATAAGTAAAAAGTATAAACATTTTCATCGGTTATAATTATATAGATTACTTGGTGATGATTGGTCTGCTGCTGTAGATCACACGATGACTCGGTTGCTGCTGCTGCTCGGCACTTTGACTTGCCTGCTTCATCTCTTGCACTTCGGCTTTGACGCTACTGTGGAAGCCACTTCTCATCAAACCTATGCTCAACAACTTTTGAGCTTAGCCCAGCGAGACACGGAATGGTTAGTGTCCGTTAGGAGACAAATCCATGAGAACCCCGAACTCAGATTCCAAGAATACAACACCAGTGCTCTTATTCGCTCTCAACTCGACACACTCGGCATTTTTTACTCATACCCACTTGCTCAAACTGGCATCGTCGCTCAAATTGGCTCTGGTTCTCCCCCTGTGATTGCCCTTCGGGCCGACATGGACGCTCTTCCCTTGCAAGTACACTTTTTTTCATTTAACTCGAGAGATTTTATATCTTTTTAATGCTCTGTGATTTGGTTTTTATATGTAATTAAGTAGGAGCTTGCTGAGTGGGAGCACAAGAGCAAAATTGATGGCAAAATGCATGCCTGTGGACACGATGCTCATACTACTATGCTTCTAGGTGCTGCTAAGTTGCTTAATGAGCGTAAACACTTGTTTAAGGTCTGCTTCCTATTTCCTATTTATATGTCCTTTTGCTTGATTAGTCTCTGGTCGAAGTTGAGGCCATTCGTTTGCTATTGGTGATGCAATTGGCTGGACCATCTTTCCTTCTGAAATGAATATAACTTGGTTCACTGTCTGATGCACGACAATTTACTTGTGGTCCCTTTGGTAGGATTAATGCGAACTGAATAATCTGTTTTTTAGTTCAATCTTGCTGTCTTCCTTGTCAAAATATTCGTTTATTCCTTTCAGATCATTCTCTTTTGCTCTGATAACTTCGGATAAATGTAACATGAAAGTTTTATGCAGCCTGACTAAAGACATGTCCTTTCTGCTATTTGGTTTTGAAGGGTACTGTGAGGCTTCTTTTCCAACCAGCTGAGGAGGGTGGTGCTGGGGCTCTACATATGATACAAGAAGGTGCCCTTGGTGAGGCTGAAGCGATATTTGGAATGCACATTGATTCTGAACTGCAGACTGGAAGAATAGCCTCCCTTTCAGGGCCAGTGTTAGCTGCCGTATCCTTTTTCAAAGCTAAAATAGAAGGCAAAGGTGGCCACGCCGCAATGCCACATAAAAATTTGGATCCGATAGTTGCTACATCTGCTGCAATCGTGGCTTTACAACAGCTTATCTCAAGAGAAGTTGATCCCCTTCAGAGTCAAGTATGCATTGTGACCTTACTGTTTCAATGGCTTTTGTCTCAATACATGATAAGCTTCTTCATACATTACTGTCTTGTAAGCTATCTCTTCCAAGATCAACATTACTGTTGAATTGCTGCCTAATTCTCCGAATTTATAGAACATGTGGCAGTCGTTTATATATTTTGGAGGTTTAATCACCAATGTTACTAGCTTGTGAAGTTGTACTGTTAACAATCCTTAGACATCCTGTAGTTGTTTATACAAGAAACATAAAAACAACCATTTTGTCTTGATACTGACACTTCGTTTTTGGTATTAAGGTTCTATCTGTTACATATGTGAGAGGTGGGAATGCTTTGAACGTAATTCCGCCATTTGTTGAGTTTGGAGGCACGTTGAGGAGTCTTACATCTGAGGGCTTACATCAACTCCAGCGTAGGGCAAAAGAGGTGAAAAAGATCAACTGAATAATTCCTTTTTTTAAATCGAATCCTGTCATTCATTACTTATTTCATATGTCATTCTCTCATACCAAATTCTACCCATGTAGGGATATTATTCTGATGGTGAAACCATTTACAAAATAAGAGTTATATTTGCTTCTTTCACTAGCTGCTTGCATGACAGTAATAGAACTTGAGTGCATGAAGTGTGGAATGGAGGTTGAAGCTTAGTTATTTCGTTTTTCACGATTTCAATTTTGTTTTTATAATATTTAGGAGCTGATCTTACAAAATTTTAAGTTGTTAAGTTTAATTTGGATATCTTCGTTGAACCATAAAGTGAATGAAGTAGTTCATGCTTGACTGACTATGCTGATGTGAGCTTTGTGTAGGTTATTGAAGGAGTGGCAGGTGTACACAGATGTACTGGATACATTGATATTGTGGATAAAGATTACCCTCCATACCCTGCTACTATAAATGATGACAATCTACATTTATATGTTCAAAGAGTTGGTAAACTTCTTCTGGGTCCTGAGAATGTAAGAACTGGTAAGAAAGTAATGGCAGGTGAGGACTTTGCCTTCTATCAAGAACATGTTCCAGGAGTGATGCTCAGCATTGGGATTAGAAACGAGAAGATTGGATCAGTTCATTCGCCGCACTCACCTTACTTCTTCCTTGACGAAGATGCTCTTCCGATTGGGGCAGCATTCTTCACTGCACTGGCAGAGAATTATATAAATGAGAATCAGCAATCTGTTGAGCAGTAAACTGAAATACTGTGTTAGATGACTTAAACTTTGTCCAATTTCAGTGCATTTAGACATGGTTTAGTACTGGAAAAAGATGATCTATGTTTGTCTTGTTCCAAAAGCTCTTTTTGATAGACAAGGTTGCTAGTATCACTATTTATTTTTAATATAGTAGGTAAAAAAACGAAGTTCTTTATTGTTTAAATAATTTAAATTTTTTCTAGTTTTTAAACTTTTTGAAAAAAATTATATTCTTTTTATTTTCAGAAAAATTCTTTTCTAGATATTTGCTAAAAAATAATGATGAAATATGTTCAAGTTTATGTGTATTAATTAAATGTCATTTATATAATGTTATGTTTGCCTTAATTTTGTATGTTAGCCTTCATCCCACGTTGTTTGTGGGAATAGACTTTAAGTCTTTGGTCTCTTATATATATAGTCTTTTGTCCCATATTGGCTAGATAACATAAGCCTTTTGTCTTTAACTCCTATATAAGGAGTCTATTGGTGGCTTTTAGAAGATAAGTTACTACTTGGTGGAGGCTAATAATGCAAGTGTTTAGCCCCCCTATTTGTAAAAGAGCTTTTGTACTCTTCTTTTATAATGAAGATTTTTTTGGCTTGCCGCTTGAGGTTTTTCGCTGTGTTGGGTTTTTTCTTGTAAGTTTTTGTGCCCCTTTTACTTTGTGCTTGCATTTAAAATTATTGCTTTCATTGGGTGTTATTTGGTGTTGTTTTCTATTTGTTTTCTTTGACAATATAAGAAATGATGACATCAGTATCGACAAAGTTAGATATTCCATTACTCACATATAGCACAAAGTTTTCTATGTGGCAAATTAAGTTGAAAGCAATCCTTATTAGTCTTGATTTAGATGAGGCACTACTTGAAGTAGAAAAGATGTTTAGTTCAGATTTAGAGAAGGAGAGGAAGAATTTGAAGGCACTCTGCTCAAATTCAGCTGTACTTATTGACAGAGATTCTTTAAGAAGTAAGGAGACAACCGTTGCTGGTTTGTGATTGAGCTTGAATCACTTCTCATGACAAAGAGTCCAGCAAATTGCTTATATGCGAAGTCCAAGCTGTACTCACATAAATTACTAGAAGGTAAGGTTGTTAAACTACTTATTGAAGAATTCAGGGAGATTATCATGATTTAGAAAATCCTGATGTTAAAACCAATGACAAGGATTTGCTATGCTTTTGTTAGATCATTTGCCACCATGATATAATAGTTTTCGTGACACTATACGTTATGGAAATGATACTATTACCTTGGATGAAGTTTGTTCTAGTTTGTTGGCTAGAGAAAGAATGGACACTTCAAAGCATGAAGAACATGGAGAAGGTTTAAATATAAGAGGCAAATTGATTGAAAGGAACAATGAAAGAAGTTCACAAGTGAGGTTCAAGTCAAAACATCGAAATCTTTGCCGTAACTATTGTAAGAAGCAAGGTCATATTAAGGATGATTGTCTCAAATTGAAGAAAAAGAATCAGAAATAAAACAATAGAGGCAAAAACAAACAAAAATCGTCAGATGAAGCTAGTGTTGCCACCCATGAAGATGACTTTCGTCTAGTGGCTGGTGCCACAAAGAAGAGTGCAAAAGTTCATGTGGTAGCTCATGTTGATAATGACCGAAGTCGTGAATGGACCATAGATTCAGCTTGCTCATTCCATTTGACTCCTAACAAGGATTGGCTTCACACTTATGAACTACTCGATCAAGGATTAGTAATAATGTGGAATGACTACACTTGTAGGATTGCGGGCATAGGAAGTATAAAAGTTTGGATGCAAGATGGGATAGTGAGACTATTATCATATGTAAGGCATGTCCTTGATATAAAGAGAAATTTGATCTCTCTATGCACCTTAGAAGACAATGGCTGTGAGTTTGTCAGAAGGAATGGTTTGTTGAAGATCATCGGAGGATCACTAGTAATCATAAAGAACTATCGGAAAGGGAAACTCTACATTTTCAATGGCAAGACCATTGAAAGCCAGTTTATAGTTGTTGAATCATCTATGTCTGATGAAGAAGTAATAAAAATATGGCACATAAGGTTAGCCTATATGAGCGAGAGAGGTCTTTTCAAATTGAGCAAGCAAGGACTACTTGGAGACCCAAAGGTTAGTAAACTAGGTTTTTGCCAACATTGCTTATTTGGTAAACAAAAGAAAAATTTCTTTTGTTACTCTTGTAAAACACAATACTAAAGGAACTCTTGATTATATCCATGCTGATGTTTGGGGTTCGTCTTGTGAGGCATCTCTTCGTGGTGCTCGTTATATGGTGACTTTCATTGATGATTTTTCAAGAAAAGTTTGGGCATATTTCTTAAAGCATAAAAGTGAAGCCTTTACTGCTTTCAAAGAATGGAAGACCATGATTGAGAAACAAATCGGGAAGCAAGTGAAACGGTTAAGAACAGATAATGACTTAGAATTCTGTTCAGGAGGGTTCAATCAGTATTGTAAAGATTAGGGAATTGTGCGTCATTTGATCATTTCAAGTACCCTACAACAAAATGATGTGGCTGAACGGATGACCAAAACCTTATTAGAAAAGGCAATGTGCATGCTTTCGAACTCTAGATTGGGAAAAAGTTTTTGGGCAGAGGCAGTCTCAACAGCTTGTGTTCTGTTGAACATATCTCCTCATACATTTATCAGTTTAAAGACACCTGAAGAAGTTTGGCCAGGTAAACCAAAAAATTATGATGACATTAAAGTATTCGAATGTCCAGCTTATGCACATGAAAGAAAAGGGAAGTTAGAACCCAGATCAATCAAGCGTGTCTTTCTTGGATACACTCCAGGAGTTAAAAGGGTATAGATTATGGAATCCATAAACTTCCAAAGTTTTCACATCCAAAAATGTTGTGTTTGATGAGGCATCTATGCTACTTCAAAATGAGGAGTTGACTATTCCCAATGTTGTTGACAATAACATTGAGAAGAATGAGATTGGAAGTAAGGTGAAGCTCTAAATACATTATAAAAGCCATGATCAGGATGTTAAAGATATTCAAGTTGAGGTGGAGAGATGAGCTAATATGAATAATGTTCAACCATCTCGTTCTATTGCTATTGATCATCCTCGTCGTTTCAATCAAGGTGTACCTCGACAGAAGTTGATTGAGGAAGCAAACTTTGTAGGTTTGCTTTTGTAGTTACTGAGGAGACATAGAGTTGCTTTGAATTTGTTAGTTATAAGGATGCAACTACCTGTCCAAATTCTAATAAATGGGTTGTGGCTATGCAGGAAGAAATGTAATTACTTCAAAAGAATGACATTTAGATTCTAACAAAATTACGGAAAGGTAAAAGAGCAATCAAGTGTAAATGGGTGCTTAACAAAAAGGATGAAATTTTTGAAATTGAAGAACTGATGTATAAAGCTAGACTTGTTGCTAAAGGATTTAGTCAGATACTGGGAGTTGTTTATTCATTCGTTGTGAAACATAGTTTCATTTGACTTTTTCTTGGCTTTATTTCATCTAATGACCTTGAATTAGAGCAACTAGATGTTAAAACAACATTCTTGCATGGTGATTTAGAAGAAACATGTACATCTGCAACTCGAAGATTTTCAGGTTAAGGGCAAGGAGGACTATGTTTGTAAACTCTAGAAGTCGTTGTATGGTCTCAAGCAATCACCTCGACAGTTGTATAAACGTTTTGATATGTTTATTTTAAATCTTGATTTTAGCAGAAGCAATTATGACTCTTGTGTTTACACGAGATCAGTTGACGATGGTTCCTTCATGTATTTACTACTTTATATGGATGACATGCTCATCGTAGCTAGGAACAAATCAGAAATTGCCAATATTAAGGCACAATTAAGTGCAGAATTTAAAATGAAGGATTTAGGTGCAACAAATTGCATCTTAAGTATAGAGATCAGGCGTACTAAGAAGCTTTATCTTTCTCAGGAGGGTTATGTACACAAAGTTCTTAAGAGGTTTGGCATGTGTAAAGCCAAACCAGTTACTACACCTCTTGTTGCACACTTCAAGTTGTTGTCGCAACGATGTCCAACATCAGATGGAGAAATTGAGAAAATGAAGAAGATACCGTATGCTAGTGTTGTTGGGAGCATTATGTACGCGATGGCTTGCATATGCCCTGACTTAGCACCTGCCGTTAGCGTGGTAAATCATTACATGGCTAATCTAGGAAAGGAGCGTTGACAAGCAGTGAAGTGGATATAACCAATCTAACTATAAAATTTTCAAACTCAAGACAAGTTGTAGGCGTACCTTTATAAATTGTATATCATTAATAGTAAAATAATAAACCTCCTATAATGTGCACAATAGTTATTTATTATACATTAGATTCCATATCATCTATTTTTTAAATAATATTTGACTACATTATATTATGAACCTTCCATCTATCTTAAACAACTTTTTATTATATTACATTACATTCTATTATAAATTGTTTCATTTCATTTCATTAATTAACTTCTAACCAAATGGATATTGAAGATTAATTGATTAATTAATTAATAACTTTCGGTTAAATTATATATATATATATATATAGACGGGAAAGTTAGAAAATGAAGAAGAAAGGAACATGTGGTACAGGATGATTAATTGATTGATTGAGTTGTTAACTTTATTAGATGACTAAACAATGATCCGTCTCATTTATACCGAAAGAATCTATTAAAATTAGAAACTCTTTATCTTGTCCGATAACAAGTTAGAGCTACATTCCGTCAATCTTTTTACATGGAGTGTGTTAGATAAATATTTAGTGGTGACAATTTAATCTTATAAAAAATTCATTCAATTTAAAATTATTTTATTATTAAAGATTGGTTCAAATTTTAACTTAAATTTATTTTTTAAATAATATTTTTTTAGTTTTTAACTAAATTAAAATATTATCGTGGGAATTGAAACTAAAATAAGGTCACCCAGGTCACCTTTTAGAAAGGTAGAGTCGGATTGGGCCCAAATTTAGAAAAATTGACAGGTTCACAGCCTATCGAGTTGGGCTTTGATTACAGTAGAGTCTTAAATATACTAGAAGACACTGGTCGTCTTCTTGTTCAAACGAAAGAAAGATCTAGATCCATATCGGAGAGAGAAAAAAGATCGCCGGCCCACAAACCAATTTTATACAATCCAACCGTAATTAGCTCGTTCGTGTTAAGGGTATGTAGGTAATTGTACACAGTAGTAACCACTTACTTTTTAAAATAAAAAATGAAAACAAAACCTTTTTACGATTTTAAAAGGCGTTTAGGTTTTGAATTGTCATTTTGACTTCCGCGCCCTATTCTTTCACTACTGTTAAGTAACTTAAGCGAAAGAGGACGCAGAAGATAGAGGTTGAGAATCGGATACGTATCCAGGTAGCTTCTAGATCTAGAGTTCGAAAACAAGATGAGATCATGTGAATCACTTAGTTACTAACAGTTTTTTTATTATTTAGTCAGGATCTGGAATGAAATGGAGGAACCCTCTGTTCGCGGCTCATCAAGTGACGGGAAGTGAAGAACTGAGAATCAGATATGACTAGTGTAAGTATTCTGATTCTCTTTCGTTTCGATCTTTCATCTCCAGATCAAGCGACACATTGCTGATGTTTAGCTGTTCCTGATGTTTTCTCTACTGTTAATATTGAACTAGGGCGCTGCGATCTAGAAATTTGTTTGTTTGTTTATATATGACGTAAAGTTATTGTTCTTGAAGAATTTTGACATCGTTCATTTGGTCACATATGCTACGAACAAAGTATCAATAGTTTTCGTGAAAAATGAGAGCGTTTAAAATTTTAAGTACGGTGAAAAGGACTTATATATCACGGATAAGCTAAAATAAGAGAGATTTGTTTATATTGTTGACTGATCTTCTAAAACGTGCTGTTTGATGTGGTTTTTTTTTTACGTAATCTGATGTTTTTTTGCTTTGAAACTACAAAGCTCGTGATGCTTTGCTAGTGATGTTCTAGATTGCTTCTTTACAACTTATAGCCTATGCTATAACAGACTGGTGAACAGAAAACAATGCTATTGTTAGAAATTTGTAGTGAGCTTTCTGCATATCTCCCCATGTTTTCCTTGGAAAGTCAATTCTTATCTAGCGTCATACCAGTGAAACCACTACAACAATATAGTATTAGGATTTTTAAAATGGGTAAAATATAGAGCCATTAAAAAGAATTGGACTTGGGGTCATTGAACAGTTTAACTTTACTATTTATAAATTTTTTAACATTTTAATGTTTAATTAATATGAGATATTTTAATACTTTTCTTTAAGTGTAACTGAGATTAGAAATTTAATTGTCACTTGAAATAAATGTAGTGGTAATCAAACTGGCCGCTAAAACTAAACATCTATATAGAGAATTGGTAAATTAATAATCTGGGTCAAACTTGATCTAATATTATATTAGAATTTTTAATATGGGTAAAGTATAGAGTCTATTAATAAGAATTAGGCTTGGTCAATTATTTCTAAAATGACTAGTTCACAGTTAAATCCCTTTAATATTTTCGTGTTTATTTAATATACATACTAACATATAGTACCGAACCATTACTCCAACTCTCTTTCGATTAACTCTGCTCCTGCATTTCTTCTTCACCTAGTGCTAAAATCTGACCTCCAGCTGAAAAGAACGCGAGATTTGGCCTTAAGCTGTGTAAAAGCTATAGTGAGACCTGATAAAAATAAACAAGATATTATAATGTAGTACGTGATGTGTTGTTAACTTCTTTCTTTTTGAAGGTATCTCCGTAGCATTTTTCTTCAGACTAGTCATTCGCTTTTATACTCTGTTTTTACTGTTGGCAACTGGACTATGCCATCCTTTTTTATTTTATGAGTGCTCATTTAATGCACAAATAGGTTAATGCAATATTTCAAGAGATTTTTTTTTTATAGAAATTAACATTCAAGAGATTTTCATTAATTGCATTCAATTAGAAAGCGAAACTATGTAATTTGATCATACACTTTTTTAGAAAAGTGTTCTTCTACGTCTTATCTTTTTATTAACACTAAAATCACTCAATTTGGTTCAATAATTTGGAAGATATACCTCCAACGTTATCGGGTTATTCACATTTAATAACGATGTACTATGTACAATTTTCATCCAGAAATTCAATATCTTAGAGAAAGAATCAAAATTCGATATCTTGAGACAAGTTGTAGGCCTATATTTCTAGTTTATTCCAAATTAAAATTCATCTTATTTGAAATCCTACAGATCAAGTTATCATCATCATATTAGAACATGTTTAGTAAAATATTCAGTTCATGTATTTCTAACTAATATCTTTCCTTTGATTTGATCAATCTTTTTCAAGTTAAAATCAAAAGTTATAAATTTTTATGGAGAGATAGAGGAATGTGTTATAAATTTAACTCTTCAAAAATCAAATCATTTAGAAGTTGGACAATAAAGTTATGGTCAAAATAATGAAACATACTCAAGTTGGGAGGAGGATCTGCAGGTCGCGATCGCGACTTTGCCTCCTCCCTTTTTTCTTCTTCGTCACACTTGTTTAGAAATTATATTATTATTATGTTTTTTAATTATTTTTATTAATTTAATTGTTTTAAATTATGATAATTATAAATTTTTTACTTATTATTATTTAATTTTATTTTTTAATTATATTAAATAATATTATTAAGTTCCTTATTATTAATAATTTTATTCTTAATAATAATAAAGATAAAAAAATATGTTTATACTCATCATTAAGATAAAAGGATTAAATAAACAAACAAAAATTAAGACATTTTTAAAATAAAGATAAATAATTAATTATGTACATAAATGAA
>JANSVA010000009.1:32690416-32702071 GCA_025504915.1 Erythroxylum reticulatum | reverse complement strand
CTTATTATTATTCTTATTATCGTGCTAGTTTTTGCTGCTCTTCGTTATCATTTACGTTGTTCCATAAGCGACACGAACCCAGAAGCAAAAAACAAAAATGAAAAGCAACGTTCTGAAGAAGTAAACAGATACATGACTTACAAAACGTAGGAAATGAATCTTTAGATCTGAAAGCGTACTGCAAACAAGTTTTTGGTGATATACATATATGTTTTGTCTTCACTCTGTATACGTGAGAATTTTTTGGTATTTGTAGAGATGTTTTAAAATGAGTTTGAAGTTAAGGAAAACATTTTGTAAGGCGATGTGGTCATTTAAAAAGGATTAAAGTGAGAGAGAGTCGTGGAATGAAGGTGGAAAGAAGATGAAGAAATGCAGAAAAAAATGGAGGAAGTGCATAAAACTTGAAGAACATGCGTGAATGTGTTCTGTTTTTTTATGGTTGTGTTTAATCATGGATTTTGATTTGATGTGAGTGTGTTGAGCTGAAATGAGAGTCAAAATGTAGAGAAAATAAGGGTAGACATAAGTTAGAAATGCTGTTTAAGTATAGGAGAGGAAGGATAAAAGAAAACTACAGCTTCGGTTGTGGTTTGAAAACAAAGTTACATTAGTGAGAGAAAGTTATAGATAGTGAAATACGAGTAAGAGAAGTTAGAATGACAGTGGATATGTAGTTAAAATAAGTTAGAAATGGTGAGAAAATCTGGAAAAAAAATTGAATGAAAGAAGGAAAGAAGAAGAGTTGCAACTCAGTGAAGAAGAGAGAAGAAGCTTCGGGAGGGAGGCTCAAAATGGAAGACGTTGAAGAGGGATAAGAGTTTAAGAAGGGTTAACGTAGAAGGATAAAGTTGTCTTCTATAAGAATGGGTATTCTTAGAATAGATAAAGATAGGTAGTAGACAATTTTAAATATTCTGCAAATTTTAAGAATACGTAATCTATATATTACTTTTTCTGTGTTTGATTAGAAACTAAACGCAGGTTTAATAATATGTTAGAAATAGGAAGGGAATAGAATAGCTATTCCTTTAAACCAAACATCCCGTAAGCGTTAAAGGTCGCTTCTTTATAAGAAATAAGCTTAAATTTGCATTATTAATGTCATAAATGTTTAGAGAATAGAAAAGATAGAAAGGGTCAACAGTCAATGACAATAACATTGCTACCTCGAAATATATCTGAATTAAAAGCAAGTCTTCTCCTTAATACTACACATCCAATCTAACCAGCAAGGCAGATAAGAGTCCAGCAATGTTGTGGCTGGAATAGATAAAACTCCAAAATTGAGGATTGTGAAACCAACAGTCCATCTTTGTCCATGAAGTCTCTGTTGGACTTTAGCAATAACTTTGATTTCGCCCTCAACCTTACCCATTAAACCTGTCTTGGATTTCTAAAAAATAAAAAACAAACCCATAAATTAGTTACAATTGTTTGTCGACAAAATATTAATTAATTAATATTAACTGATTCTAAAAAAATAAAAATAATATTGGAGTAGTAACAGAGTCTTTGTCTTTGTCTTTGTCTATCAGAGAAACAGAGAGGGAGTGAGAGTAGAAACATTTTTGACCACTAACCCAACTTGAACCAATTTTACCTAACTTGAATTGACTCGAACCAATTTGACCTGACTTGAATTGACTCGAAATAATTTTATCCATTTCATTTTGATCTAACCTGAATTGAGTAGGTTCAAGTTGACTGAAACTGAAATTGGCCCAAGCCTTTGCTTGGAAAAGGCTCGTTTCAATTCGTTTTGACTTTTTGTCCTGCTTCCCTCCAACAAATTACAAGTTCATTCAAACCTAAATTTACTTTATTTGGTTTGAACCAATTAGATTTAGTTTAACTCAACCCGACTTGACATAACCTGACCCAACTTGACCTCGACCCATATATTTCTAGTCGGGTTAGGTCAGAATAGAGACATGGCGAAGCTCTGAGAGACGAGCTGATGCGGAACCCCAAGGCTAAAGAATTATAAATCCCTTAAACACACACTTTGGGTAGAACATGAATAAAAAGAAATCTCCAACCCTAATGAACCCTCAATTAATTATATGAAAGAAAACACATATAATAAGGTTGATTTGAAAATAAAAAATAGAATTTCCCCACAAGTGTTTACCTTGATAAGAACTATATTCTTGATGTAATATAAAAAGACAAGAAATCCTCCCTTAAGAATTCGTTATTCATCCAATCTAACCCTAAACAATATTTATTATGATGCATTTATAACTGTTGTAAAGAAAGAAACCCTAATTACGTAAAAGACCTTTAAACATTGGCCTCCCACCAAAATAATTAAAGCCCAAACTAATATTTTTAAAATACAACTCATTAAACCTAAAAGTTTTAAACAAGCCCAAAACACAAGTAGTTGGTTGCCGAAAGTTATGTTTCTAACATAAAATAATTAATTAAATAAGGAGGAAAGTCTTCATTATTTTTTGAGATTCCATACCATTTATAATTCAACCCATATAAGATTAAAGCGCTTCTTTGAACTTCTTAGTTCTGGATCTTGTTATTGGTCCTTCCAACATTACTAGCTCATCAGTGGGGTTATTTCGCTTACAAAGTCCCATAGTCGTGCTCCTATCATCCCCTCCCTCTTCAAAAAGATTCTTCCTCAAATCTGAATCAAAGTTAAAAGGAGATAAGTCAGAAACATTAAAAGTAGCACTAACATTATACGCACTAGCAAGTCTATCTTATATGCATTTTCATTGATGCATTCCAACACTTGGAATGGTCCATCACCCCTTGCATCAAGTTTTGACTTCCTTTGCTATGGAAACCTTTCTTTTCGTATATGCACCCAAATTCAATCACTTGGTTCGAAGAGAACTTGCTTTTTACCTTTATTTGCTTTTTGTGCATTCTTTTTCTCAATCTGTGCACGTGTTTTCTTGTGTATTGTCTTAATCAAGTTAACCTTCTTCTTGCCATCTAAACTAGCAATCTCAGTCAAAGGTAAAGGCATCAAATCTAACACAGTTAATAGATTAAAACCATGCACAATTTCAACTTAGGAACTTAACATTTCTATCTGAAATAATAGTCCTTGGCACACTATGAAGCTAAACCACTTCTCTAAAGAAAAGATTAGCAATGTTTGTTGCATCATCTGCTTTCTAGCAAGTAATGAAATGAGCCATTTTACTAAATCTGTCCACAACAACAAATATGCTATTTCTACCTTTCCTAGTCCTAGGTAAACCCAATACAAAGTCCATAGATATGTTAGTCTAAGGTTCACTATGTGCAAGTAAAGGTGTATACAAACCATGAGGTATAGACCTAGACTTAGCTTGTTACATGTAATACACTTGGTACAAACCCTTTCATATATTTTCTCATATGTGGCCAATAAAAATATTCACTAAGCATATATAAGGTCTTTTGCACACCAAAATGCCCTATTAACCCTTCACTGTGTGATTCTCTAACAATCAACTTTCTAATAGAACATGCAGGAATGCAAAGTTGTTTACCCCTAAAAAATATCTTTCATGTCTATAGAACTTATCAATTGCAGCATGTTCATAAGCTTAATATACATTAGCAAAATCAACATCATGAACATACAATTCTTTAAAATGCTCAAATCTAAGTAACTTCAAAGTAAGTGTAGAAATCCAAGCATACCTACTTGATAATGCATCAATCATAACATTTTCCTTACATTGCTTATATTTAATCACATACGGAAATGTTTCACGATATTCCACCCAACTTGCATGCCTTTTTCTCAATTTCCCTTGTCCCTTTAAGTGCAAGGCATACAACTCCTTCTTATAAGTGGAGTAGTTCAAGACTAATCCGCTCAACTTCTCATTAAATATGCTACGAGATGATTCTCCTGCATTAAAACATCCCCTATACCAATCCTAGAAGCATCACATTCAATTTCAAAAGTCTTGGAAAAAACAGTTAAACGTAAAACAGGTGCAGTACATAACTTTTTCTTTAAAGTATTAAATACATTTTCCTGTTCTTTCTCCCATCTAAAACCAACATTCTTTTTAATGATTTAATTCAATGGAGCGGCAATAGTAGAAAAATCTTTAACAAATCGCCTATAAAAAACTGCTAAGCTATGGAAACTCCTAACATCACTAACTGACTTCAGTGTTAGCCATTCTTGAATAGCTTTCACCTTTTTAGAGTCAACCTCAACTCCTTTAGAACTCACCATAAATCCTAAGAAGACAACTTTATCTATGCAAAATGAACACTTCTTAAAGTTTGTATACAACTTCTCTTTCCTAAGCACATCTAAAACAATCTTAACATGCATGACATGTTCATTTAAGTTCTTATTGTAAATCAAGATGTCATTAAAGAAAATAACTACAAATTTACCAAGGAATTCACGCAAAACATGATTCATTAAGCGCATGAAAGTATTAGGTGCATTGGATAAGCCAAAAGGCATGATTAACAACTAATATAATCTATATTTGGTCTTAAATGTAGTTTTTCATTCATCATCTTCTTTTATCCTAATTTGATGATCACCATTTTTTAAAACAATTTTAGTGAATATGCAAGCACCATGCAACTCATCTAGCATATCATCTAATCTAGGAATAGGATGATGATACTTTATAGTGATCTTGTTGACTGCTCTATAGTCCACACACATCCTTTAAGTTCCATCTTTCTTTGGTATTAAAAAAACTGGCACAACACAAGGATTTGTGCTCTCTCTCACATAACCCTTCTTAAGCAATTCATCCACTTGCCTTTGTAATTCCTTCGTCTCGTCTAAATTGGTTCTGTAAGATGGATGATTAGGAATTTAAGCTCCTACTACTAAGTAAATCTGGTGCTCAATCCCTTTTAAAGATGGTAACCTATAGGGTACCTCTTTAGAAAAACATCATCATAATCTTGCAACAAGGTCACAAACACATTAGGCAAATTTGGGTCAAAGTCAGTGTTAGTAAACAAAGTTTCCTTAAACTGAATCAAAATTAAAGTTCTCTTCCTTAAGTATGCACTCTTTAACTCTTTCTTTTTTACATATAAACATGGTTGTGTCTTAACTTTTTCACTCATGTCAATCTCTCTTTACTCACTTTTCATGTTCTTTGCTTTCTTTTCACTTACTAACTTTTCTCCTACAAATCTCACTTTCTTTTCTTCATTTGTGTAGTCATTCATCATTAGGCCTTTAATTTTTTTCTTTTTCTCTTGTGGCCTCTTTTCTATCTTCTTTCTTTTTCACTTCACTACTTGAATCCCTGCTTGATGATTGTTGAATTTTCAGTTGTTCAAGGTATGCTTCTTTGGATGATAAAGAAGCAAGGGTAACTTTCTGCCCATTATATATAAAAGAATACCTATTCATGTACCCATCATGCATAACATGCCTATCAAATTGCGATGACCTACTCAATATATGAATAGCTTGCATAGGCACGACATTGCACACAACTTCATCTGCATATCTACAAATAGAGAATGCAACAACTACTTGCTTAGTAACTTTAACTTCACCACATTCATTCAACCATTATAGTCTATATGGATTAGGATGTTTATCACATTTTAGCCCCAATTTCTCTACCAAAGTAGTACTAGCTATATTAGTGCAACTACCCCATCTATAATCATCCTGCAAGCTTTCCCACGTACTAAGCATCCCGTGTGAAATATGTTATCCCTTTGTTCTAGGTTATCTTCTTTTACATTCAAGTTCAATTCTAGCAACTAAAGATTCACCCTTCACAGCATACTCAACATTCTCATTAACATCAGAAAAATCTTCCAAAGGTGGCATACTTAAATCACTACCATCAAACTCGTTACCATCGTCAGACTCAGAAACAATTTCACTACCCTTAATAAACATAGTCTCCCTATTAAGACAATCAAATGCATAATGACTATATCATTGACATTTAAAGCACTTAATATCATATGTTTAGAAGATTTAGAGGATGAATTATTCGTACCTTTTTAAATTGAAGTACTCATCTCCTAGCCTTTATTTAACTTGTTGCCTTTCTTTTTGGAATCTGAATAGTGCTCCCTCTTCTTATCTTCATTTTTTCTCTATTTTAGATTCCATTTGTTACTGAAATTTGAGAAAGACTTGGCTGCCCTCCTTTGTTTTTGTTACCTCTCCACCTTTATGGCAATGTTCACTAGGTCTTCCATCTCTACATAGTGTTGCGACTTAACTACATCAACAATTTCCCTATTTAATCTACCCATGAATCGAGCCATTGTCACCTTTTCCTCCTCTTTTATGTTAGCTTTAATTAATAGTATCTCCATGTCCTTGTGATAATCTTCTACTGATTTAGTTCCTTATGTGAGTCTATGTAATTGTTGGTGCAACTTTATATAGTAATAAGATAGCATAAACCTCTTATTCATCACCCTTTTTATCTCTTCCCAAGTGGATATAGTTGATTCCCTGTTCCTCCTCCTATTCTTTACTAATTCATCCCACCAAACTAATGCAAAATCAGAGAATTTCCCTGTTGAAAATCTCACTTTCTTATCTTCAGAATAATTGTGATAAGTAAAAATCATGTCCATCTTTCTTTCTAATTCCAAGTATACTTTAACATCATTCCTACCTTTGAAAGACGGAATTTGTATCTTAATGACAGTAATGTTGCTATTTTTTCTCTCTAATCTTTCTTCCCTCCTTACTCTACCACTCATGAATTGCACTTCATCTTCATACTCGTCATATATTCTTTCCAATTCTTCCCCCTGATTCCTATGACCGACAATTGATCTACTACCATTTTAGATTATACTGGTTTTATTAATTTTCTAATCCATCTCATCCATCCTAGTAGATAACTTCTTGAACTCATTCATGAACTTATTATACATCACTTTCAAATCAAGCGCATTGTTGTCCTCCTGATGTAATGTTTCCTTTCTATCACTTCTACCAACCATTCTTATGACAAAAGCTGTAAGAAAAATGGTTAGTAATAAAGTTACTCCCTTATGTGTTTCACTCAAAATTGGTTTCCCCCCCTCTTTTAAGTTTACA
The DNA here is from genome assembly GCA_025504915.1 of Erythroxylum reticulatum. Classification (NCBI taxonomy): domain Eukaryota; kingdom Viridiplantae; phylum Streptophyta; class Magnoliopsida; order Malpighiales; family Erythroxylaceae; genus Erythroxylum; species Erythroxylum reticulatum. The sequence goes on along the minus strand of JANSVA010000009.1, from coordinate 32,695,032 downwards.
CACTTAAGCCTTTTTTTTACTTAAACTTGATGTTCTCAATTGTACTTTAGAATTCAATTTTCAGTCAAGGTAATGTATAAACAACAGATTAAGATTTAGGAATGAAATGAAAATACCTGAGAAAGACGACGGGCACAAAACTAGAGGCAAACATACCAAAATCAAAGAAAGCAAAATGGACACATAAGAGGAAGGATATATAATACCCAAAATAATACATAAATTAACAAGAATCAATTTGTTAATTTTGTTGTAAATGGAAACATAAAATAATAAGAATTAAAAAAATAGAAACTTCGAATAAAGGAAAGACACTAAACAAAATAAAAGGCCAACAAAAGAAATCATATAATCACGTCAATCCCAAAGATAGAATTTGTTTTTTTTTCAATCGATTTTTTTAACACTAGCTAACTTTTTCGTTAAAATCTTTAACGCCAGCACCTCATATTTTTTTCTTCATTTTTTGACCTTTTTTCTGTAGCAATGTTTTCTTCTTATTTAGCTACTAATTTTTTTTTCATTTTTAGAAAAACACAACAATAAGATGAACCCTAAATTCGAATTCTAATGGAAAATAACAGTAATAAAAACACATAAACACAAGATAAATAAGAATTTATCCTAATCTAAGCTTTGATATCAAATGATGTGGAACCTCAAAGTTAAAGAACTCGAAACTCCTTAAACACACACTTTGGATAGAACATGAACAACAAGAAATCCCTAACCCTAATGAACCCCCAATCAATTATATGAAATGAAATGCATAAAATAAGGTTGATTTGAAATGATGAGAATTGTATTCTTGATGCAACAAAAGAAGACAAGAAATCCTCCGGTAAGAATTCGTTATTCATCCAATCTAACCCTAAATAATGTTTATTATGATGTATTTATAACCTTTGAAAAGAAAGAAACCCTAACTACGTAGAAGACCTTTAAACATAGGTCTCCCATCAAAATATTAAAACCCAAACTAATATTTCTAAAATACAACCCATTAAGCCTAAAAGTTTTAAACAAGCTCAAGATATAAATAGTGGGCTGTCGAAAGTTATGCTTTTAACGTAAAATAATTCATTAAATAAGAAGAAAAGTTTTCTTGCTCATTCCGCTCAACTTAATTAATTATCTTGTCATTGACTTTCATTGTCTCTTGAGATTCCATGCAATCTACAATTCGGCCCATATAGGATTACAGTGCTTCTTTGTACTTTTTAACTCTTGATTTTGTTATTGGTCTCTCTGTTACTAGCTCATCTTTGACACTATTTTTCTTACAAAATCTTACAATCGTGCTCACGTCATGAGCTTTTTCAAGGTTGCAAGATTTTGTGATTCATTGTTGATGTGCATCGGAGGCATTCATCTTCCAAAATTTACTTGATTTAAACCTAATTAAAGTAAGTTTCCCTTTTTTGCTTTTTCATCCCATTAGCTTTCATTTACAATTCATGTAAACACAAACGAATAGTCTTTGCTCTCATCCTTTTTCAAATAATATTTTCACTATGATTAATATGTCATTCATTTTGTCAAAATTTTGGTTGTTCCTTAAGAAACATTTTTATGCTACTATTGTTTGATAGTCCTTTTAAAAATTAGTTGATACCGAGCACGAGAAGGAAAAAGAAATTGGTTGACTACAAATCAACATTAGTGAAATATATTGGGTTTTTACAGTTATCGAGGAGTAGAAGATGAAGTTTTATTTTGACAAAATTTTATGAATTGAAGACTGTGACTTGTATTCCACTACCAGAATTGGAGGTGTTTACAACCCCACTGCTGCAGCTAGCTAGTCACAGTTAGATTACACTCTCATCACTTATTGGTAGTTATCATATATATTAATAGCATTGCATTATTCCACTCCTTTTTCTCGACGCTTACTCTAGCTTTTTGCTGAAACGTTCCAGCTGAAATGGTCAGATTGCAAGCTCTCTTTCCTAACAAGTTCGAATTTCAACTGTGGCTTTATATTTTCAGGTATTAAATTCATTCAAGATATAATTTTGTTGTTAACTTGGCCACATTGAATTTAGTTCTACTCAGCTTGGTTTCCCAATTTGATGACTCATCTTTTCTTTCCCCTAGTGCCATGACATTCATGAGCTGGCAAATTTGATGTGATGTATAGGAGATATTCTGTTCATCAACTTGGTGATTATATAAGTAGATTTTGTCTTTTGAAAATTAACCTGTTGTTATATAACATTTCATCCTTGTACACCTGAGTTTTGTGGATATTGTAAATTTGCCTGTGAAAGACAATTCAACTCTTGGTGGTTATTATGCACAATTGAGGCATCAAAAACTATTCGATTCAGCGTTTCTGACTCCTTTCCTTCATGTCTTTACGTTACTTCCGCCACTCCACTGGCTTCCGGTGGTGTCCCTCGACCAAGAGGGGCACCACAACAAGAGAGGGAGAACCAGGAAACGAGATGAAGAATCTCCTCCATGCTTACAATAGACATACAGTGCTGCTTTGACCCGCGAATCACCTACTACAACTATCGACGAGGATTATGCCTGGCTAACAGAACTATTCATAGAACCAGTGGAGGGGGACATCGTGCCATTATCGAAGCATGATGGAGTGGTTATAGCCTTGTTCCAATCCTTCAAGACTAAGCTGGACAACGTTTGGAGCTAAATGTTGGTGGTAAAGCTCCTGGGCAGACGTATTGGCTTCCAAACAATCGTAACCCGACTAAAGATGCTATGTAAACCTTATGGTCCCATCAAGATTGTGGACTTGGAAAGTAACTTCTTCTTAGTGCGTTTCAAGAACGAAGAAGACTATGTTCAAGCCCTTACAAATGGCCCTTGTACCATCTATGGCCAGGCTCCTTTGGTTCAGCGATGGTCACCAGGATTCCGTTTGTTGCAAAGCCACCTTCATCGCGCTGTGGTATGGATCCGTTTTCCAGATTTGCCGATAGCGAGGTACCATCCTAGCATCCTCAAAGATTTGGGTGATCTTGTAGGCACCACAGTTCGTATTGATGAGACTACCTCCCTTACGTAGTGGGGAAAATACGTGTATCTTGCAGTGGACATTGACTTGGACTCACCATTGACGCACCACATATAGCTAGATGGAGAGACAATTACAGTAGCTTATGAAGGTTTGCTACAGATATGTTACACCTGCGGCAAAGTGGGCCACGAAGGTACCACCTGCCCACAGAAGAAGAGCTCCTTCAGTGGTCGCCCCTCACAACCAGGAACCAGCGCTGGCCCTTCTGAAATGGCACCAACATTTACCACCACTGGTGCAATAGGGGAAGGCAATATAGCGAATGAGGACACGATCGACAATCCCAAAGATTTTGGGCCTTGGATGCAGGTCTAACACCGGGCTCCTCCCCAACGGTCAATTCCTTCCAAACGTCCTCCAACGGGCATGCACAGTGGACTGGTGCAGAGGCGTGGCTCAAGGTTTGATGTTCTGTCCATTCATAAAGAGCCAGCGCTAGGAGAAGCATTGGGTCTAGAGGAGCAGGCTCTCTCTCCACGCGTGGGCTTGGGTACTAGGCTTGATCTACATACGTTATTGGGAAAAGGAAAACAGCCAGCCCATGCCATCAAATCTGTTGGGTTAAAGCCCAAAAAGGGAGCTAAATTTCAGGATGGCAGCCTACGACCGACTACAGGGGGAAAGTTCTAGAGGAAAATGTGCTCAGGCATAGGCAACAGATCCCATTTTGTATGTTCAATTGCAGTCTTCCTTCCAAGAAAAAAATATAGCGATTGAAATCGAGTCCCATACGGAAATGGTTTATGACATCCAGCTCATACTAGAAGACGACAGGCCCGATCCCGGGCAACAACACCAAATGAACGGCATTGAAACCCAGGAGGACATTTGGAACTCGAGCGAGGCTCCAGTTATGCCTCACACCGATCCCCCCGATATCTCCACAAGGGTGGCTCTATCCGATCCCCAAGCCAATCTCCATTCCACCGAGGTGCTTGAGCCTACACATCAAGCTAGTCCAGTAGCCGCCTTTGGAGGTACAGTGTCTATCTAGCTTTGTTTTTATGTCCATTTTAATATGGAATTGTCAAGGGGCAGGAGGGACGAGACTCCGTGCCATTCTCCATAATTACATTAGGCAATTTAATCTTGGTATCCTAGTTTTGATAGAAACCCGAATTAGCAGCCCTAGGGCCCAAGCAATAATGACTGCTTTAGGGTATGGTTACTCCTTTCAAGTTGAGGATGAAGGATTCTCTGGCAGAATATGGCTCCTTTGGAAAGAGGAATTCCATATCTCCATTGTCCTTGCTCATCACCAATTCATTCATACTACGATCCGAAATGCTGACACCTGCTTCGACTTTACTGCAATTTATGCTAGCTCGTAAGCCTCCTCTCGCTCTTACCTCTGGCTGCTCTTACATTGAGTCGGTAGAAATACGCATAAACCCTGGCTAATTGGAGGGGACTTCAATGAAAATGTTGGGCCCCGAATTTTTTTATTTACTCTTATTATTGGTTTAATTGTTTTATTATTTTTAGAATTGAGTTTTTAAATTAGCAAGTATGAATGGGGTATTGAATGTAGAAATTAGAATTAAAATAAAGAGTTAGAATTAAGTTA
>JANSVA010000009.1:32676412-32687585 GCA_025504915.1 Erythroxylum reticulatum | reverse complement strand
ACCAGATGCTCAAGTCTTTTACCAACTGGCTAATCAAAAAGCCAATAGCCCAACTTCCGCTCCCACTGCCACTGGTAAGGCAATTACACACACACACACACACATAGATACATATATATATATATGTATACCTTATTCTTTGTAGTTTACCGATAATTAAAATCTTAATCTTTTCAATTTTGTGAAATTCTTAAGGGAATCATACACCTAAAACTGTAAACGGTCAGCTGGAAAGCAATTCCGAACAGAAGAGCAGTGGATGTAGCAATGGAAAGAGATGGGTAGGAATCGAGCTGGTATGTTCAGGGATTCTGCTTTGGCATTTCGTCTATTTACACGAGCGAAAGTCCGAGACCCACCTCCTTGCTCTTCCCTTTGACATGACATCTTGATGTATCCAAGTCCGACAATTATTACTGTATGATGGATAATCTTTATGTTGTTTAAGTTATTATGGGCGCGCTGATATATAACTATTTTCCCCTTCAAATTTAACTTACGAATGAACAATATAAAGAGTGGTTATGGTAAGAAGAATGACGAGACGTAGAAAGGCAGCTGTCAAGACCACCAATTCCCTTTTTTTTTTCCCCCTTGGCAATGTAGACCAAGTTTCTGAAAATAAAAGACATGTTTGCAGTCCACTAAACAACTTGGAAGCCACGTTCCAAATCAAATAACACTTGATAGCTACTAATCCAAAATTTTGGTAAAAACTGTTTTCGTACAATGAGTCTACAGCGATCTTTAATGTTGGTTGGGCCGCTACTTTAGCTTCAAACAAATGTAATCAGCTTCGTGGTTTAACGCCTTCCAGTTAAAGTCTACATAGCATTCTTCTTATTCTTTAAAAGCAGGACAAGGGACAGGGGTAAAGTTGTTTTCTTCATTGCTAATCATTTTCAAAAATCCTCTAAAATTTCTTGCCTGTTTCATAACTGTTAAAAGCCTAAAACCCCCGATGACCTTCCTGCCCAGCAAAATGTTATCAAATATGAAGAATTGTATCTCAATGAATTCAACAATTATCATTCTACGTTTGAAGGATTCTTTCCACAAAGTAACAGAATTATTGAGCATTGGTTTCTGTTTGTTGAAATCTCGTGATCTCGACCAAGCAACCACCTTCATATTGTATGTATGGATAAATTTTGACTTGAGAAGTGAAGAAAACTGATACCTATCCTAATTGATCGAAATAGGTTCTGCAATTTTCTACTCCAGTAGCTTCGTCATCCCTGTCATGATGCAAGGTGTGTGAAGAAAATTGGTACAGCATATAAATGATTGCTTCAATTTTTGGAAAAAGAAGATTTTGTAAATGGGAGAACAAACATAGGCAAAGGAAAAAAGAAATAGAAAAACCATGTGTGTTGAAATGAGAAACCAAGTAAAAATGAATATTAGGTGGAGTTGTCCTTGGTTGATGATGGCGCCGTAAAAGCACGTCGATCGTCGGAAGTGGCAGTAATAATAGGCATCCATACATCAGCGGTGCTACTCAAGAGCGACTGCACCTGTGGATCCGCTGCCATTGCCGTCGATATCATCTCATCCACGTCATCTAGTTTTGCTGATAATTTATCCAACTCCCTCGCTATTTCCAACTAGAGGCATAATAACATCATTTATGCTCCTCATTAGTTGAAATGAAATGATGATACATTGATATGATATGATGACACGATATAAATCAAAAACAAGAAGAAGACGCTCTCTCTGTCTATCACCTCATCAAGATCGCTGGTGGGCTTTGAAGGGGGTTTTGTCATCTCTAATCCAAGTGCTTCAATTTTCGCACGCAATTCAACTTCCTCCTGGTTTGTCAAAGCTTCCACCTATATTGGTCAGACAAAAAGAAGATACATAAACGGGAGATATTATGAATCTGAGAAATAAGATTAAGCGTAAAAATTACACAGGGCGGAAAGTTACTGAAAGCAAAAAGCGGCAGTCAAAACCTACATAAAATAAAAATGAAGTAGATGACACTTCCAATTGGGATCTTATTCTTTTTGTAGAAGTTAGTAGATAATAGTGAGTCAACGACTATAGAGCGGAATTGGTGAGCATACCTGCTGCAGAAGACCGGAAAGTAGGTGAAAGAGCTGCTCATCTGCTGCTACTTGATCTTCCTCCATTATCTGTAAGCATCGGGTATAGGGTTTCCGATCCGATGGTTGCCAAATCTCTGTCTCTCTCGTGTATTCGCCTTTCTTTTTTAATTTTTATATTCAACAAATACACGGTTATAGATATAGGTCGCCCTGGCCTAATTAAATCAAGCCGAGAAATGCAGGCTTGCGACCTTGTCAACTATGCTTGACCCATTTATTTCAGGCCAGGCCGGGCGCAACTATCATCCCTATTTAAGATGAAGTCGTCCGTCACCAAAGGTTTTGATCTTGGGCCCTATACTCCGATGGGTTTTTGGAGGAAGGAAATGGAAAGCTGGGGGCGGGCTTTCTAATAACAAAAACAATTATATAAAAAAAGACTCCCATACTTTCCACACCCTTCCCAACCTCGAAAGTTAAAGCAAAAGGCAGTCTTATCTTTCTCATCAACAACATATTCACAAAAGTAGGCCCAATTTGCACATTCGGCATTTATCGGTTGGGTCTTTGCCTTATCTTTTCTTTTTCTTTGCCTCTTGGCACTTACAACTACATCAAATAGAAAAGACTACCCTCTCTTGCAAGCAACCATCAGTTTGATGTAACATTTGCCTAACTCTCATACTAATCCTATAATATTTTACCAATCATATTTCACTCCACCGCTCCTTTTCACTTTTAGATTTTTTTTTCCTTCCTTTGTTTTTCTATATGCCTATAATCTGGATGGTATAAAATATTTCATATTTGCATAGGATTAATTAACAAGTACGTTATGTTATTTTGTATTTTATTTTCAGATTAAGATCTGGTTTGCAGGGATAAGTAAAGAGAGGAGAGACTAGAGTCCAAGTGTCAAAACAGGTGGCACTTCATAAATCAAAATGAGACCCAACACCAACTTGTCCGTATCCAATGGGAAAAAGGAGAACAGTCTCCAGCAGCTCTGATCGGGTGTGCTCAATCCATGAAAAAAAGTCAGTATGAAATTTACTATGGTCGGTGTTGAGGAAGTTAAGCAACTGGAAAACTCGATAAACTCTTATACAATATAATATAAAACCCCCGGCGGGGCCTCAACAACTCGCCTTCAGCGACTTTCTGAAGCCACCAACCATTGTTCTCATTCTTTCCCTTTGCTTCAGTAACTTCTTAACAACCGTTGATTTTCTCCATGAACCAACATATGTAGAGTTCCTCAGTTCTATATCTGCTTTTTCCATTTTCCTCTCTCTTTTCTTTAGACAATCTTCTATGACTCTGATTCTTGGAGTGTTGTCTACGCTACCTTACGTTTTGGCTCCGTTTCTGATTTAACGGGTAATAATCTTTTTGCTTCCTAAATTGTGCCCTGTTTATTCTCCTTACTCAATTCTCCTGATCATACTTCTTTCTTTCTTTATTGTTACTCTGCTTCTGCGGCTTCCTTCCTTATTCAAATTACAAATTTACATATATCTGCCTATCTATGTCATCATGCGTATTAGGCATCGCAGTAGAAAATATTAGGTAAATAATTGAGGTTTATGTATTCCTAGACCGATGGTTTCATTAGCTACAGAGGACTGTGTGTGTGAGCTTGTGTTTGTTCTGTGGAAAAGAAACGACAAGCAATCAGACTTTTCTCACATCACACACAGACACCTACTACTCCCTCCAAAAAGTTATCTACTCTTTTGCTGCTCGTACATAGTTATGTTTATGTTATCTTCCCAATTAATTCCAGTTGTTTTGAGCTACAGGGAGCGATGACCATTTAAAAAAAAAATTGTATTTATGAATTACTGTCCTGTTTTCCATACAGAGGGTACTTGATCGCCATCGGCGGTACGTGTAATCAAAGAAACGATGTCGACTAATAATAGAAGGGGTTCGGATCAGCAAGCACAGCCGCAGAGACGGATTCTGCGGACGCAGACAGCTGGGAATATAGGGGAGTCGATGTTGGATAGTGAGGTGGTGCCTTCCTCCCTCGTTGATATTGCTCCAATTCTTCGTGTGGCTAACCAAGTGGAGGCTAGCAACCCTAGAGTTGCTTATCTCTGTAAGTTGAAGCTTCTTTCATTTATATATATATATGTACATCCCTTTTTTACACATAGCATGTCAACTTCTCTGTGCACTTAAATGACTTCATTCTTGTGTCTGCTAGCACATTTCTTTCGAGCTCCAAAAGGAGCACATGGCTCTTGCTCATATAAACTCTTTCATTCTCTTTCTGTCTTTTACCCAAAATGCTTTCGCCTATCTAATCTTTTGAACTTGCACGTTATTCAATTTTTTTTTAAAGATAAGTACTAGTTCTTCACAGCTATTGCTAGTGGCAGATCTAATTTTATATTTATATTGGAAAGTTTGCCAGTGCTTGTCATTTTGTTGTCTACTCAAATCTAGATATAGTGCGACTGATGAATCCTGGAATCCTCAAAGTTTCTGAACTAATATTCCTTGGTGCAAAATATCAGGGCATGCAATGGTCATTAATGGAGTGACAGAAGTGAAGTTTTGAGGAAAATGAATGTTTATTCGAAAATCATTCTAGGATAGATTCCCAGGGGATAAGTCTATCACTTGATGCTCTGTTCTAGTCATACTCCTTAGATATGCCCATATAATCTCTTTCTTCCTTTCCTTTTTCTTCTGGCAGCCTTAGTCTCATAAAATTTTGCTTTTCTATTTGGTTAAATTTTGTTTGGCTGCATTTAGGACTCAAATTGGAAATCTGGTTGTTGTGTATGTATTCCAATGTTTTCCAGACTCTAAATCTTCAGTTTTGCATTGATGTTGAAAATAGGTCGTTTTTATGCTTTTGAGAAAGCTCATAGACTAGATCCCACATCTAGTGGGCGTGGTGTTCGCCAGTTTAAAACAGCACTTCTACAACGTCTGGAAAGGGTAAGCACTTATATGCAACTTCCCTTTTAAAGATCCAATTTGGCGTTAACTTCTTGAAGTTTAACATGTTACTTTAAAGCTGTCACAAATTGTTCAACTTTGTCCAGAGGCTTCTACTGTATTTTTCACACTCCATCATAACTCCTCTTTTGTTTTCCATTTTTTTCTATATGTATCTGTTTGGATGGAGTGTAACTTTCATTTTTTTTCCTGTCCAGGAAAATGATATTACAATGCAAGGAAGGACAATGAGTGATGCTCGAGAAATGCAGAAATTTTATCGTGATTACTATCAGAAGTATATTGAAGCTTTAACTCATGCAGCTGATAAAGCTGATCGGTAATATATGTGAAAGCTTCTAGGTTATAGTTTGATTTGATTGTTCCTGCACATGGTTTTGCAAATCTCACGTGAATTTCATCATCCTAACTCAGTGCTCAACTTACAAAAGCATATCAAACTGCTGCGGTCCTATTTGAGGTTTTGAAGGCTGTCAACCAGACAGAGGAAGTGGAAGTAGCAGATGAGGTTGAGATGACACTTTCTCCTTTTCAGTACTACATCATTGTCAGTTTTCATTCGTTCAGCATGCAAAGACGACATTCCTGTGTACATCATACAGGTTATGACAATTAATGGATATCCGGTGTAACAGTTGTTTTCCTCTTTTTCTTGTAGATTCTGGAGGCTCACACCAAAGTTGAAGAAAAAACAAAAATATACGTGCCTTACAATATTCTTCCCCTTGATCCTGATAGCCAAAATCAGGCTATCATGCGATATCCGGAGGTTAATTCCATTTTTATCCACTTCCTCACTTTGTTTTCTTTTTAGCTGACAGCTTGTACCTTGTCTACTGGCGCATTTGCAGATTCAAGCTGCTGTATCTGCACTTAGAAATACCAGAGCCTTGCCTTGGCCGAAGAACCACAAGAAGAAAGTAACTGAAGACATTCTGGACTGGCTTCAGGCTATGTTCGGTTTTCAGGTGACTGATTTGTTGGATTTGTTACTGTGTGGTCGATTAGTTGGAAATACTAAATTTGGGTATGCAGAAAGATAATGTCGCGAATCAAAGGGAACACCTGATCCTGTTGCTTGCAAATATGCACATTCGACAATTTCCAAAGACTGACCAACAACCCAAGGTTATTTAACCTTTTTCTATTGCTTTGCTGATGAAAATAAAGGTGTGCTCATTCTCATCTTTTATGAAAATTGCTGATATTGCTCATTTCAGTTGGATGAGCGTGCCCTAACTGATGCAATGAAGAGAATTTTTAAGAACTACAAGAAATGGTGCAAGTATCTGGGCCGCAAAAGTAGCCTCTGGTGAGATCAACCTTCCTGCAAAAACTATTATTCCAAGTTTTAGCTGTGCTTTTGAGTTTCTGGAGGCCCTGAATGGTTCTTATACTCTTACAGCAGTTATATTTCCCTTTATGTTCTGAATTGTGGCAGGGAGCTCCTTACCTCCAACAATCCATTGTTATGTTTTAACTTTCATTTTTTATCTTTGTGGTCATCATTGAATTGACAGGTTGCCAACCATTCAACAGGAAGTTCAACAGAGGAAGTTACTTTATATGGGTCTATATCTCCTTATCTGGGGAGAAGCAGCGAACTTAAGATTCATGCCAGAATGCATTTGTTATATATATCATCATGTATGTATTTGTCTGTAGCTTCAACATAACCTAGTTACATCGGCAATATCTTGCCATTTCAAGATGTTGCTTGCCTTCTGATTTGATTCTTTCTTCCTTTTCTATTTCTCTTTCTTCCTTTTGGACCTTATAGGTATCTCTGTCGTGTATGAAGTATGTGATTTCATGCATGTGGAGAAGAATCATAAAATAAGAATGATGCAAAGTTGCAAAATTAGTACTTTCATATAATCACTACAGCAAGCATGTGTTATGGAAAAGCAGCCAGTATACAAGTCCACTCTAGTTGACCTTTACTGTAGCTAATCTTATACCAGCTGGAAATTGGAATTAATCATTTGATTGCATGCGTTTTCTTATGCCCTTCTTCGGTTTCTTCGTTGGGCCAGAACTTTCCTGCTTATGGAACATTATTTCTTCTGTTTAGAGAGGCACTAATAAGTAATAACACAAACTTCTGGATTTTCTCTTCATTTTTATTGAAAAAATATTTTTCTTGCACTTTCTCCATCTTCCAAGATTCAAATTTTCCTGAAATGAACAGGACATCTTTTTTCAGTTATTATCTTCGGAGACTCATCAAGGCTTAGTTGAGTTTAATTTTGTTATTGGTGATAAGAACTCTCTCTGTAGGATTTTCTTAATTTCGTAATATTTTCAGCAGTAACTTAATGCATAAAGGCATTGGGATAATTCCAGATTATTGGCAAGCGTGAATTTGATAACAATATAAACTTTTACATAATCCATCGGAAATTGCCATTTCCGAAACTGTATGATTAAAATTTGATGGTTTATTTTGAGTTATCAAGCTGATATTGTTGCAGATGGCATTTGAATTGTATGGAATGCTGGCGGGGAGTGTTAGTCGAACGACTGGAGAACACATAACACCAGCCTATGGTGGTGAGGAGGAGGCTTTCTTAAGAAAAGTAGTGAAACCAATATATGATACAATTGCAAAGGTTCGATGATCTTATCTTTCCTTGAACTTAAATGTTTATGTCTTTTTGTTTCTTTTTAGTTTTTTATTGCCTGCTGATATTTTGCATTTACTGTACTCGTTAGGAAGCAAAAAGGAGCAAAGGAGGGAGGTCAAAGCATTCAGAGTGGAGAAACTATGATGATTTGAATGAATATTTTTGGTATGGCACTTCTCTGTGCATATTCATTGTATTTCCAATTTGGAGTATCAACTTGAAATAGTTCTGTTTGTATGAGATTGTAGGTCGGTCAGTTGTTTCCGATTGGGATGGCCTATGCGTGCAGATGCTGATTTCTTTTGTCTGCCTCCGGAGGAGTTGCGGTTAGACAAGGATGAGGTGGGTGATATAACTGAGCTTATCTTCTTTATGCATACGCCTTTCTTCTGAACTATTTTGTCTTGAACTTATAATTGCAAAGTCAGTCTATCGCATTCTTAATGGCTATGTTCATTCATTCTCTTGTACAACTGAGTCAATTTCCATTGCTTTCTCATAACTTATACTCTGGGATCAAAAGATATATTAAGGTTTCACAGCCAGCAGTTCTTGTCGCAATCAAATAACTGAGCACATTATCCATTCTTACTTCAATCTGTTTCTGTTTTCATTATGGACATTTTATGTCTTATTCAGGAGAAGAAACCAGTTACTGGGGATCTATGGATTGGAAAAGTTAATTTTGTTGAAATAAGATCATTCTGGCATCTATTCAGAACTTTTGACAGAATGTGGAGCTTTTATATTTTGTCTTTACAGGTAAATCTCTCTGTTTATTTGTGTGATATATGTTGATTGCACTTCGTAATTAATTTGGCTTGCCAATTGTCATTTGATGAAGGCGATGATCATCATTGCTTGGAATGGTTCGGGAAAGTTGAGTTCTGTATTTGAGAGTGATGTTTTCAAAAAGGTTCTGAGCATCTTCATAACCTCTGCGATATTAAATTTTGCACAAGGTAGGTGAGTGATGTTGGTGGTGGCTTCTTTTTTCATCATCTCATCTTTTGAGCTGGCATTTGTCTGGGTTTTTCTCTGATGAGACAATGTTTTATTTTTATGCAAATGTAGTGTCTACCATACATGCCTCAATTTTCGTACACACAAGGTCATCTTCTGCACAGGCTAATGACTTATTGCAATATTTTTGTGTCCTATTTTGCTTTTCCAGCTGCCCTTGATATAATCCTAAGCTGGAAGGCAAGACACATCATGCCATTTTATGTCAAACTTAGATACATTTTGAAGGCTCTTTCAGCTGCCGCATGGGTCATAATTCTACCAATAACCTATGCATATAGTTGGAAAAATCCTCCTGGAATTGGGCAGGCTATTAAGAAATGGTTTGGTGATAGTCCAGGTTCACCCTCTTTGTTCATTTTGGCCATCCTTATTTACTTATCACCAAACATGCTCTCAGCTCTGCTATTTTTGTTCCCATTTATTCGTCGCTTCCTTGAGGGTTCGAACTATAAGATTGTGAGGCTCCTGATGTGGTGGTCACAGGTAGTCACAAGCTTCCTTTGGTATTTTGCTTTGTTATGATTGTTCCTTTGAAATTGTAAAAATAAATCTATGAAACTCAATCAATTGTCTTACAACCTTACTATCTTTTCCTATCTGATAGCCTCCGCTGTTTGTTGGAAGGGGAATGCATGAGAGCTCAATGTCACTTTTCAAGTAAGAGTTACAACTATATTAAAAGATTTCTGATGGAATGGAACAAATTTGTAATGGAAAATCTTATTATCATCAAATCTCCAGGTACACCATGTTTTGGATTCTGCTCCTAGTGTCAAAGCTAGCATTCAGTTATTTCGTAGAGGTAGGTTAGTTCTTTTTTTTTTATTCCAAGAAATTATAATTTCTTTCAATGCTAGCAAATATAGATGTGAGATGATCTTCAGTTTATTTTTCCTTGGCAGTTCCTATAGTTTCAGCTGAATATCGTAAAGACAACAAATACGTGGATCTGTTTGAAGTTCAAACAAGTAGTTCATTTCTCTAAATATTAGCATTATTACGCTTCTGTTAGGAACAATGTCTGTCTCGTTAACTTGTATAAAATTCTTTGTTGGAGAGCTGTCTTAATCCTTCCTCACAAAACCATAGATATGATCGCAAAAGATGCACACGAATAGAAGTAGAATTGCATCACAACTTGGCTTTTCTTAGTTTAGGTCTCGTGAAAAAGAAAATAGAGACCAGGAAGAACAAAGATAGAGTTTTCACAAGATTTTAGGCTAGAAAAACCATCTTTATTAGAACTTTGTGCGATTTACATAATAGAATAGTCTTTATTATTAGGGAGAATATAAGTCTCATAATAGCTATATTCCTAATTAAGAATCATATATATCCTATTTGTTATATTCAACATGTCTACTCTACTTTAATTTCTACATACATATTTTGGTAGGGAAATCACGAATGTGTGGTGGCCTAAAACAACTCAGATCTTTGATACGAGTCTTTTGTCGAAATAGAATTACCTTCCTTAGAAAATCTTTTAATTGTTCACATGCCATTAGGAAAAGATTCTTTAAATAGAAATTTACAATTAATTCGAGGACCTGACATGATCTTCTTCGAGGACCTGACATGATCTTCTTGGAAAGTTTCTAACACCATTTAGAAAGAGTTTTTCGGCGACTGATGGTCTGCTGTATCATTTTGAAACCCATCTTTTGAGTTTCAGATCAAGCCTCTTGTGGGTCCCACGAAAGCTATCATGAATTTTCACGTTTCCACTTATAAGTGGCATGAGTTCTTTCCTCGAGGTAATGATGAAAATGATGCATTTATTCTCAAGAGTAGAAATGTTTCTGAGGATACTATTTGCTGGTGGCAGCCGAGAACAATATCGGTGTCGTTGTTGCACTGTGGACTCCTGTTGTTCTAGTACGTCCATGTTATTGCCCCAACAATCTCTTATTGAAGTCATTATAAATTAAACACCAACTTATTTGCAATTAATTAAAAAAATTTCTTTATAGGTGTATTTTATGGATACTCAGATTTGGTATGCTATCTACTCAACTATATTCGGAGGTATATATGGAGCTTTTCGCCGATTGGGAGAGGTAGGTTCCAGTTATCCATGGTTTCTATTGATCTTTGTTGCCGTGAGAATGTAACTATGTCCAAGTTGGTGGCATTGTCTGTTATATCATTCTCAAAGCATGATAATATGGATTTTGCTAGCTACTGAATATACTAGAAAGCTGAAGTCTCTTTCAACCTAATTTCTAAAGGAATGGGATAAGCAACCTGTTTATACATTTTTTCACTGATTTTTGCAATTGAGTGTTAATTCTTTTTAAAAGTTAACAAACTACTATAATTGTAGCTCAAACTGTTAGTGCTTGATGACACACTTAACTTTTAACATGGATGAACACTTTTTTTTTTTTTTGGATTCGAGGAAACCCCATAGGCGGGCCAAGCGGGCACACCTCTCCGAGGGCCCAACTGACACACCACCTCACAGGCGGGCCAAGCGGGCACACC
>JANSVA010000009.1:32644404-32676312 GCA_025504915.1 Erythroxylum reticulatum | reverse complement strand
ATGGTCACCGTCATGACACACTGCATAATGACGCCAATAAGATGTTCCGGGAATCCAACATCCTCTAAAGTGTTTTGAACAAAGTCCCATCGAATTCGATCATAGGCTTTTTCGAAATCCACTTTTATCGCTAAAATTCGATCCTCCTTATCTTCCTTCTCGTCGAGTGAATGACTTCTTGAGCGATGATGATATTATTTGTTATTTTGTAGCCTGGGATAAAACTACATTGGTACTCCTTCCCTAGAAAGACCAAATGATTTTTCAACCGGTTAATGGGGACTTTAGAGATAATTTTGTAAATCACAATGCAAAGATTGATCAGACGAAACTGGATGAAACTAGACGAAGATGGAGTTTTGGGGATAAAGACCAGGAGGGTTTGATTTAAATCCTTTTCTCACCTGTCCTGGCTGAAAGTTGCCTGTATGTACTCTGTCACGGTAGGCCCAACCCTTCCCCATTGCTTCTGAAAAATAGAGTGTTAAAACCATCTACTTCTGGGGCTTCATTTAGGTTTATACCAAAAATCGCATGCTGAATCTTAGTGGGGTGATGGGGCTGTGCTAGTTCTCGGAGCCTGTCCACTGCAATTGGAGGGAAAGCTCCTAATAGCCGAAACTGGTAGGGATTTCTTTCCTCTTGGGTATACAAGTTGGCAAAGTAGTCCCTAGCTAAACGGCTCAGTTGCCCTTGATCTGTGACTACCGTCCCGTGGGAGTCCTTAAGGCTTACTATCGTCGTCGTCTTTCGTTTGGCCAGGGTGAGGGTGTGGTAATATTAAGTATTCTCGTCTCCCTTCAAAATCCAGTCTCACCGGGCTTTCTGGTGCCAATAGATATTTTCTTCACTCGAGACCTGCGACAGCTCCCCGCTTAACTGTTCTTCCAAGGCTAATAGGGGATCTAGATTATCATCGGTCATGACTATCTGAATGCCCTATAATCTTGCTAATAGTCTTTTTTTCCAATGGAATACATTTCCAAAATTGGAACAATTCTAGCTTGTGAGCTGATGGGAAAATTTGGCTATAGACTTACTCAACGTGTCGGCTGCCGGTAACCAATGCTTTGCTATCAACGCTTCGAACCCTGGATGAGTAAGCCAAGTATTTTGAAATCGAAAAATTGGGGGTCGTATGTGGATCAAAGCCGAATGCTGAAGATGGATCCATATGGGCCAATGGTCAGGCCCAAGGAAAGGGAGGTGGTAATTAAGCGCTTGTAGGAAGGTTTGAATCCACTTTCTTGTTCCGAAGACTCGATCCAATCTTTGGACTCATTCTTGGAAGTGTTTGTTCACAATCCTCGTTGCTGCGGCTCCACCCCTCTTATCTTCTATCTCCAATTTTGCATTAAAATCACCTCCAACGAGCCAGGGGTTGTGTAAGGTTGTACATAGCCATTCTAAAGCAGGCCAGAGGTGTTGTTGCGAAAAGGTTTGTGAGCTGGCATACACAGCAGTAAAATCGAACGAGTACAACGCATATTGGATTGTGGTATGTATAAATTGACGGTGAGCTAACACTATGGAGTTATTAAACTCAGCTTTCCATATCATCCATATCCCACTTGCGAAGCCTTCGGCTTCTACTTGGAAGGATTTGTCAAATTCTAAAGTGCGAATAACCTTTTGCTCCTTGGTACCACTAATTCTAGTTTCTAGCAAAACTAGGATACATGGATTATAGTGCCGTAAGTAATTTCGCAGAATTTCTAGAAATCTGGTTTCCCTTGCCCCTTGACAATTCCAAATAAGAATCGACATAACATAAGAAAATTAACTAGAGTCAGTAATTCCCATGGGAGCGTCCTGTAGTTCCTCACTCAGAGTCGGTAGTGTTTGCACTTCGTGACTTCCACTTGGTGGTATTGTTTCCAGTCTATTTGACGTGCCTATTATATCGGGAGGATCTGTATGCGGAACGACACTTAGCTCCCTGTTGTCAGTAGTAACTTTCGGTGTCTCTACCCCTTTCCATCAGTGGGAGAGTCTTCTCGGCTTCCATCCCACGGTCTTCCAACACCTGTTGATCACAAATCATCTCCGTATGAGAAGATAGTCTACTTGCAATGTCTTTGTCTTGATTGTGGGGTTGGATTTGGATTTGGGGGATTCTGACCACGGCTTTTTCCAAGAGGGACCTAACCCGAGAGCTTTTGCCTCGGATTGACTGTGGTGGGGCTCCGTGTTGTCCTCTGGGCCCAGTAGACTTGAAGATCGACCCAGTAATGGGTTGCTTTCCGTAACCCAGGAATTCAGCTAGTGGAAGTCAGTTCCTTAGGCCCATAAGCTGTTTTGGTCGTGGGTCCTCCATTGTGGTGTCCTCTATGGTCTGCATCAGTTCTTTTCCCGTCAAAACTGAGTATCTGGATCCTACCTGGGGAGAAGACGCTTGGGGTCTGCTTGAGGAGGTCTGACGCTGGATGGGACTAATATTGTGCTTCTGGAGCCGTTGTGTGGGTTACCTTTGTTTACGTTGCACCTATAACCACGACCCATAGTCGTTGGAGGGGGTGGCCGACGGCAGCGTTGCTTCCTTGCCCACCTTCGGCTGACGCTGCGTTCGACAGAGTCCCACTCGTCCTTCCTTCCACTGGCTGTGGGTGTTCCTCATTCTCTCGGGCTCGCTGGGGACACAACGCAGAGGCATGACCAACCTTCCCGCAGGTGTAGCACAGTTGAGGGAGGCCTTTGTACTCCACTTGCAGAACCTCTCCATCTAGCTCCACGTTGGTTTTCAGAGGCAAGTTTAGGTCTATATACACGGCGATGCGGGCATAACTTCCCCGATGTGTTTGCAAGGTCCTTTCATCGATCTTAACTGTATTACGTACTAAGTTGCCCAGCACCTTAAGAATCCCAGGGTGATACCGAGCGATTGGGAGGTCTGGGAATCTGATCCATGTGACCGCCTGGGTAACCATCCCTTGCTTTGGCCGTAAAGATACTCAAGGCTGCACTAGGAGGGTTTGGCCATAGATAAGCCACAGTCCATCAGCCAATGCGTGGAAGAAATCTCTTTCCTCCATGAACCGAACAAGGAAGAAATCTTGCTCCAGGTCGACGATTTTCAGAGGGCCGACTGGATTCCATAAGGTTTTCAGGCAGTGGCTGAGCGCTTGGAAGCCAATCCTCCTACCCAGTAGCTTCACCACGACAGCGTTAATCCACTGGTTATCGAGCTTCTCCTTGAACATTGGTGACAGCTTAATTCCTTCTCCAAGATCGCCGGTGAGCTGCACTATGTCCCCGTCTTCTATCTTGATTGGTGCCTCAGCTGGCCAGGTTTGGTCCTCCACCGTGAATGGTTCTGTCGGAGTGCTGGCTACTGCAGCACTATATGTTAGTAGTGGGCGTGGCTGCGATTCCTCCTCCCTCTTCCTTGTGCGTCCACGCTTCGACTGAGTCCCTTCATGGTCGAGGGTCGCCATGGATGGTCCGAACGTGGTTGTAGGACTAGTCGACAACACTTGTATAGAAGACGGTCTGTGTGAGCCAAAAGTTGCTTGGGTGAATAGCTGAAAATCGAGTTCGCTACCTTTTCTCTCACCAGATCACTTTTAGTATATTATTTTTCTAAATTTTTTTAATTAACAGGCGAGGTTAACGGAGATGCCATGTTGGTTAGTGGGGCCTACAGTTTTTCATTTGTATTTTAACACGTCCTACAACTGTATCACTTGTCTGCCCCGCCACCAGACACATTCTTGTGTTAGTTTTTAAAGAGAATTTTCTCTTGATTGCAAAAGTTAAGAATTTCTACGTTGACATGCTATTAATTATGAAGTTTTTATGCCTAGAAAGGCACTAATCTTAGTTAAAGCAATGATATGAAGATGGCATACTTTAATTTTCGACAATAATTTGGTGCTGCATACTAGCTATAGTATAGTTGTACATATGAGATCCAACATTGGAAATACTTCAGTTTGCAGAAATGATAATGCTATTACCAGATTTTTTACCAACTTCTGTAAGAACACTAGTCAAAGGATAGAGGTGAAAGAAGTCTACCATTATGAGATTTGCACGAAATGTATTATCACTTAAAACATATGGATAGAGATGCATATTCCAGAGTTGATGTATGCCCGGTGAATCTTAAAAGGGGTAACCTTGTGTTTCTGGCTCATTTTCAGATTCGAACATTAGGGATGTTGAGATCCCGATTCCAATCACTACCAGGTGCTTTTAATGAGTGCTTGATCCCACCAGAGAAGAGTGAGGAGATCAAGAGAAAAGGACTGAAAGCCACGTTTTCTAAAAAATTTCCTGAGGTTTGCTATTCCGTTGTTAAAAACATTTATATTCAATATGAGATGCTTCTTTTTTTTCATTTTGAAGTCAACAAAAAATATTCAGGAGTTTGACGATCTCTTTTGGTCATTTTTAGGTTTCATCCAACAAAGAGAAGGTGGAAGCAAGGTTTGCTCAAATGTGGAACAAAATAATCAGTAGCTTCAGGGAGGAGGATTTGATAAGTAACAGGTATCAGGAGGACGATGCATTGGAAACTTTTTGGTTAACAGACATAGTAGAAGTTACTCTGTTTCACTGATGTCCATCCGTTTTGCAGTGAAATGAACTTGATGCTTGTCCCATACTGGGCTGATAGTGATTTAGACCTCATGCAGTGGCCTCCATTTTTACTTGCTAGCAAGGTCTATTTGCGTTGTGCTGTTTTTTATTCCATTATCAGGTCAACATTACAGTGGTGGATATAATTCACTTTGCATATTGCTCAGATTCCAATAGCTGTAGATATGGCTAAAGATAGCAACGGGAAAGACCGTGAACTGAAAAAGAGATTGGCCTCAGACTCCTATATGCACTGTGCAGTTCGCGAGTGCTATGCTTCATTTAAAAGTATCATCAATTCCTTGGTTTTAGGGGAGCGTGAAAGATTGTAAGTTTGATCGTACAAAAGTATTCGGTTCTATTTGAAACCTATGTTATCTCATGATCTTGTTGTTTTCTTGCCTTCAGGGTTATAAATGATATATTCTTCAAAGTTGATGATTATATACGGCAAGACAACCTGCTTACTGAATTAAATATGAATGCTCTCCCTACCCTCAATGAACAATTTGTGAAGTTGATTGAATATTTGGTATTTTTCTGCAATTAAAACAGAGATAATTTATCAGCTTCCACAATGTTTTACTGCACCTTGAATGAAATGTTCTAATCATTGCAGCTGGAAAATAAAAAGGAAGACAAGGATCAAGTTGTCATTCTTTTGCTTGACATGCTAGAGGTGGTGACTAGAGACATAATGGAAGAGGAGCTTCCGAGGTAAATTTATATTGAGAGAATTTCTCAAATATGATATATAGTCTGCTTAATGCATTCTTTATATTCCTTGTGTAGTTTGCTGGATTCAAGCCACGGTGGATCTTATGGAAAGTATGAGGGAATGACCCCACTTGATCAACAGTATCAGTTTTTTGGCTCACTTGGATTTCCAGTGCCATATACAGAAGCTTGGAAGGAAAAAGTAAAGTTGCTGGCAGTTTTAAGTTAATAAATCTGGTTGTGAAAAAGATTTTTTTTTCTTTTTTTGGTGCTGAGTTCGCTGTCACTTTGGTAAATTGAAGCGCTAGTTATTGGGTGGCTGCTGTCAGCATTTTTCCTATTTCATTTTATTTTCTCTTGCTTACTATATTTTATCCTTATCTGCGACTACATGAAAGAGCTAAATGTAGTTCACTTTACTATGAATTGGATGTTGATTACAGATTGGGAGGATTCATCTATTGCTCACCGTGAAGGAGTCTGCCATGGATGTGCCATCTAACCTGGAAGCCAGAAGACGTATTTCTTTCTTCTCCAATTCATTGTTCATGGACATGCCTACTGCGCCTAAAGTCCGGAACATGCTTTCTTTCTCGTGAGCTTTCTTCACATTTTTGCTATATTTATGTCATGATCCATGAGGAGCATATTTTTAACACTTGAAATGAAGTTTCAGTCTCTTGGGTTGAGCTAGAATTTATCTTGTGTCAAGTGTTCAACATGGGGATGCATTTTCATTCCCATTTTATTAATCGCTTACTTAATATGTTTCTTACTGTAAACATGACTTCTACCTTTCTCCGTAGTGTTCTTACTCCTTACCACTCGGAGGAGGTTCTTTACTCCGTAAATCTCCTGAAACAGCCTAATGAAGATGGAGTTTCAATACTTTTTTACTTGCAAAAGATCTTTCCAGGTTGATTTCTTCTTTTTCGTTGCATCTTCTTCTTCTTCCGTTGTCTTTTTCCATTAATTTCATCTGGGGTTAATAGTCATTTCAGAAATGATATGCAGTTGTTTGTGCTTATAAATGATCAGATGAGTGGATAAATTTCCTTGAAAGGGTTGGATGTGTGAGTGAGGAAGAACTTAGAGCAACTGACTACCTGGAAGAAGAACTCCGCTTATGGGCATCATACAGAGGCCAAACATTGACAAGAACAGGTAACATCTTCTCTCTCTCTCTTCCCTGATGGTTGATGTAAACTTGTGTTCCCTAGACACTACTTAATGGGATCTTTCCTGTTTCCATTATGTTGTTTTCCGTTGATGATATTCATTTTTTATATTGTTCACTTTCTTTCCCATATACAAGTGCGGGGAATGATGTATTACCGTAAAGCTTTGGAGCTTCAGGCCTTTCTTGACATGGCAAAGGATGAAGGTATATATATGGTTCAAGCCTGGTTTTGCAAGTGAAAATTGTCTTTCTTGTATAATTCAGAGCAAATCATCCTACTTACTGTTATTTCTTTCAACAGAATTAATGAAGGGTTACAAGGCTGCTGAATTAGAAAGTCAAGAACAATCAAGGAGTGAAAGATCACTATGGGCACAATGTCAGGCTGCAGCTGATATGAAATTCACATATGTAGTGTCATGTCAGCAGTATGGAATTCACAAACGATCCGGTGATGCCCGTGCAAAGGACATTTTAAGGCTTATGACAACGTGTGTTCATTTTTGGCCTTTTTATTTCTTTATTACGACTCTTTCTGTCTTCTGTTACTCTTGGATTTATTTCCATTCTTCCTTTGTTTCAGGTACCCGTCTCTTCGTGTAGCTTATATTGATGAAGTAGAAGAAACTAGCCAAGACAAATTGAAGAAGATTGAGAAGGTTTATTATTCAGCTCTTGTGAAAGCTGCTCCCCCGACAAAACCTATGGATTCTTCAGAACCAAACTTAGACCAGGTACATACCTTAAAAACGTTGGATCCTGTTCAAGTTTTAATGACGTAACTAACTGGAAAAATAAAAGCCCATGGCAATCTTTCAAAAAGCTAGATCTTGATGATGTGCTATAGAGGTTTTTAGTATATTGCTAGTCCATTGTGCATCAACTAAACTTTTAGAATGTGCAATTGTTTCGAGACTTTCTTCTATTACTTAAACTTGCATTCTTGAGCTGAAATCTCCTTCATTTCTTAACCTATGTAGCACTTGCTGTGTTACTGAAATAAATAGAACTCGGAACTCTGGTAGACTCTGCAATAACAGGAAAAACCATTTGTGTTTCATTCTTTGTGGCAAACTTGATAAGTTCTGTTGCCTCAATATTTTCATTGTTGCAACAAAAAATACAAAGGTGTCCCTCTAGATCAATACTCTAATAATCTTTTTTTTCTTTACTGAAAAGCAACAAAAGCATTGATCGTTTGTTTGACTTGCCAAAATGTCATCATTGGCATTATGCATAAAGATACATGGTGTTTCGACAAACATAATTCTGCATGTGGGTACATGCTTCCTTGAATTATTTGAGGCAATTACTTGTTGCATTTCTTTGCACAGGTTGTTTATCGCATCAAGCTTCCTGGACCTGCAAGATTAGGCGAGGGTAAGCCAGAAAATCAAAACCATGCCATTATTTTCACTCGTGGTGAAGGCTTGCAGACTATAGACATGAATCAGGTATTGTATCTTCTCAAGATGTTATTATACAGAAAACACACAAATCTAAGAGGAACTTATTTGATAAATATCTATGTATAGGATAATTATATGGAAGAGGCCTTCAAAATGAGAAATTTGCTCCAGGAATTTCTTAAAAGGCATGGTGGTGTAAGACTCCCGACAATACTTGGAGTTAGGGAGCATATATTCACTGGCAGGTACCAATGTGTATTGTTGTAGATATTTTTGGAGTCATGTTTAGATCTTCTAATATGCAGTGTGTTCATGTCCTGTGCAGTGTTTCATCGCTTGCATGGTTTATGTCAAATCAGGAGACCAGTTTTGTGACCATTGGCCAAAGATTATTGGCCAACCCTTTGAGGTACAGTTCTATTTCAGTTACTCCCGTAAATTTTCTGTTCATACTTCTTAGTCATGCTATTATTAATGTTTAAATTCTATATATTTTCTGAAGTTTTAATCTCTTCTTCGTCAGAGTAAGGTTTCACTATGGTCATCCAGATGTCTTTGACAGACTCTTTCATATAACAAGAGGGGGAGTGAGCAAAGCTTCGAAAGTTATCAATTTAAGCGAGGACATATTTGCAGGCATTGTTCACTGTAATTGGTATTTGTATATATGAATATACACCTTTTCCTTTGCTTCATGTTTCCACTGTCATCAGGTTTCAATTCTACACTACGTGAAGGAAGTGTCACTCACCATGAATATATTCAAGTTGGTAAAGGGAGGGATGTTGGCCTTAATCAAATATCTATGTTTGAGGCAAAGATTGCCGATGGGAATGGTGAACAGACATTAAGTCGTGACATATACAGACTTGGACATCGATTTGATTTTTTCCGGATGCTGTCATGTTATTTCACTACAGTTGGCTTCTATTTCAGTACTTTGGTATGTATGAAATATGCTTGTTTACCTTTTATGCCATTCCAATTCCTTATAATGATCATAGGCTCTTGTTGGTCTAGCACAGTTAACTGTATTCACCGTCTATGCTTTTCTTTATGGCCGCCTTTATCTAGTCCTTAGTGGACTTGAAGAAAGATTCAGTACTCAGCGAGCTATTAGAGACAATAAACCCCTACAAGTAGCCCTTGCATCGCAGTCATTTGTGCAAATTGGATTCTTGATGGCCTTGCCTATGATGATGGAAATTGGCCTGGAAAGGGGATTCCGCAATGCATTGAGTGATTTCGTAATAATGCAGTTACAGCTGGCCACTGTGTTCTTTACATTTTCTCTTGGGACCAAGACCCACTATTTCGGAAGGACATTGCTTCATGGGGGTGCAGAATACCGAGGAACTGGTCGTAGTTTTGTGGTGTTTCATGCCAAATTTGCGGATAATTATAGAATGTATTCCCGCAGCCATTTTGTTAAAGGGATTGAGCTGATGATTCTCCTTCTTGTATTCCATATTTTGGGGCACACATATAGAGGAGTTATTGCTTATGTCTTGATTACTATATCAATATGGTTCATGGTGGGGACATGGCTTTTCGCTCCTTTCTTCTTCAATCCATCAGGGTTTGAGTGGCAGAAGATTTTGGATGACTGGACAGATTGGAATAAGTGGATAAGCAATCGTGGAGGCATAGGCGTATCTGCTGAAAAGAGTTGGGAATCATGGTGGGAAAAGGAGCAAGAACATCTTCATTACACAGGAAAGCGTGGTATCATAGTGGAGATATTGTTGGCTTTGCGCTTTTTCATCTTTCAATATGGCCTCGTTTATCATCTGAGCATTCTTGATAATACTAGTTTCCTGGTATGACTTGCATATGAGCCGTTCCTTCATAACTTTTATATTTCACTCGGTTGATAGCAATGGGTTTTTAAACAACTGACACTGGGATTACAGGTTTATGGCATTTCATGGATCGTGATCCTTCTAATCCTACTATTAATGAAGGTGAGTTGAGGACGTGTTCAAAACTCCAATCTTGTGTTCCAACTCTGTTTTTCCAGGATGAATTGATGCATTTACTTAAAAGGGATTTATGTTAATACGCTGCAATTAGTAGGAACACTGTGTATGGTATCATTTGCCGAAAAATCTTACCCTTTGGGCATGATGTGATGTGATATGAGATCTCAGGAGCTCAGTTTGACTTTATTACTGTGATAGTGCTGTTAAAACCTTTGTTAGGTTTTGGTCAAGGTTGAAGAATTGTGATTTGCTTTATACAATAAAGTGAACTGCATTCTAAATTTCTATTAATGTTTTGAAGGCTGTGTCCGTTGGAAGGAGACGGCTGAGTGCGAACTTCCAACTCTTGTTCCGACTGATTAAGGGGCTCATATTTTTGACGTTTGCCACGGTATTCATTTCTTTGGTAGCTTTCCTTCACATGAGCATCCGAGACATTATAGTCTGCATACTTGCCTTCATGCCCACCGGATGGGGACTGCTTCTGGTTAGTGAATCCTGTTGCTATGTCTGGAATGTGCATCAATTATTTGGCTTGTACTGATGTTTTGTTGTTCTGTTGTGCCAGATTGCACAAGCTATTAAGCCTCTAATTCAACGAGCGGGTATTTGGGGATCGGTCCGTACACTTGCTCGTGGCTATGAAACCGTGATGGGCTTACTTCTATTTACACCAGTTGCATTCTTGGCTTGGTTCCCATTTGTTTCAGAATTCCAAACGCGCATGCTATTCAACCAAGCCTTCAGCAGAGGTCTACAAATTTCCCGTATTCTTGGAGGACAGGGGAAAGACCGTTCGACCAGAAACAAAGAGTAATTTAAAGATCTGTCATTCAATCTGTTATACTCCTTGTACTTGATCAGATAAGAAATGTTTACCTGACGTGTTGTACATATGAAATGTACCTGATATATGTGGGAAATGAAATCGAAGATGGGTTTGCATTTGGTAGATACTTTCTAGTTACACTCGACGTGACTTCTTTGTTAATTACTTGTTCGAAGCTGCTCGGGACTATCTTGTGTTACGGTCCGAGCCCGTGATCGAGTTACCGGACAATGAATTAGAGATTCTTGTTCCAACAAAGCATTTTTACCCTTGTTCTTCCTCCTAGATCTACCTATAATTGGTAATCCAACAAAGCCCGTCGAAAGGGAGCTGCAACCTTGAAACTTGTTGGGAGAGAGTTTCAGATCTATGGGTTTTTAATAAATTCTGGTTGGTTATTATTGTTGAATAACTCCCTGTCTATAGGGAAATCTTCTTACAATAACGAAGAATAAAAAAATTAGGATTCTTAACTAAACAATGATTCATATTCCTTAACAGACTCCTTTTTCTAATAAAACTCCTCCCGCCAATTAGAATTTCTAAGCAAGCAAGGATTCAAATTCTTTAATAGACTCCCTTTCTTAACAAAACTCAATACTGTCGTAAAATAAGCAAGTAACAGAACAGAATTGGAAATAACTAAAATTAGACCACCTTGGATTCCTTATTTCACACGGAATTAGTATCTTAGGTAGTAGTTTTTCTGTGTCATTCATATGTTTGACCCATGAATGTATCCGCAACATTACTCTCCTCTCTAAAAAGCTTGTCCTCAATCTTAAAAGTCCGAAAATGTCATTTTGAACTCCAAGATATCTTCTCAAGTAGTATTCTTTGTCGTACCTCCATTCCACTGTACCAAAATTTCCCAACGGCCTCTATTCAACCAAGTCTATAAAATGGCTATAGGACTGATTACAACTCGACCTTCTTCAAGCGAAGGTAGAGCTGGTGGCTCACCGATTATCTCACCCTTGAAAGGCTTCAATAATGACATGTGAAAAACATTATGCAGCTTGCAATCCAAGGGAATCTCTAGTTGGTATGCTACGGTACCAATGTGTTTTGCCAACCAAAAAAGTCCATAGAACTTGGGTGCAAGTTTGTGTAATGTAGCAGGCAAGTGTCTTTTGACAATAAGGATGTAAACGCAACCACACATAAGTACCAGGAGAGAATGCTACATCACGATGTCCTTTGTCATAGACGGTCTTCATTTGTTGCTATGCTTGTTGGAATTTAGGGCGAATTGCAACTAAAGCTTCATCGCAATTAAGAAGTGCTTGATCCACCGCATCTACTCAAGAAGTTCTTGCAACATAGGAGGTCAAACTCAGAGGCTCCCTTCCATATACTATGTGAAATGGAGACGTTTTAAGGGCTATCTGGAAGGACGTGTTGTAACAAAATTCAGCCCAAAGAATCCATTCTACCCACTTCTTAGGTTGGTCCCCAATAAAGCAATGCAAGTACATTTCAATGGTTCTATTAACCACCTCGGTCTGCCCATCAGATTGTGGGTGATATGCAGAGGAGAAGTTAAGATTGGTTCCGCATAAATGAAACAACTCCTTCCAAAAGGTACTTGTAAAAAGGGTATCTCGATCACTAACAATAGATTCAGGAATGCTATGTAGTCGCACAATATTTTCAAGGAATACCCTTGCAACAGTGCAAGCATTGTACGAATGTGCCAATGGAGTAAAATGAGCATATTTAGAGAATCGATCAACCATCACTAATAACACAGTTTTACCTAACGATTTTGGTAACCCGTTAATAAAATCAATTGATATATCTTACCAAACCTGATGAGCTAATTGTAACGGTCGCAGTAAACTGACTAGACTCAATGTTCGGCTTTATTACATTGGAAAACTAGGCATGCTGTGACGTATTCCTTGATGGTGTTCTTCATGCTAGACCAATAAGAATCCTTGCAAATTCATTGCAATGTCTTCTCAACACCTTTATGAGTGTTATCATGGATTCTTGCTAATATAGCACTGATCAAGGAAGAGGTAGGTAATAGGTAAATGCGATCTCGAAAGAACACCATTCCATCATGCAAAGACCAACCCAGTTCTGATTTACCTTGCTCAATCTCAATTTAATTTCCAGTGAAGTGGCTGAATCTTGAATCTCTGTTCAAATCTCGTTGAACAAGACAACATGTGGTTGAGATGTTGGGTACAACAGCTCACAATCTTCTTCACGTCGTGATAAAGAGTCTGCTACAGTGTTCAACCGACCAACTTTATATTTCACTTAAAAATTGAATCCCATTAACTTGCTAAGCTAGTGGTGTTGGGGGGGATGTGGACAACCGTTGTTTAAGTAAATACTTGAGACTAAAGTGATATGTTTGAATGATAAAAGAACAATCCCAAAGGTATGGTCTCTAATGTTGGACTGCCTTCAATAATCCGATTAATTCTCGCTCATACGCTGCAAGTTTAAGATGACGGTCTGCTAATTTCTAATTAAAGAAGGCAATGGGATGTCCCTATTGTTGCAGGACTGCTCCTATTCCTACACCAAACATGTCAAATTCAACTACAAACTCTTCCTCAAAATTAGGTAAACTCAGTACTGGGGCAACTATTAAGGCTTTCTTTAGCTCGTCAAAGGAGGCTCGAGCCGCATCATTCCACTGAAAGGCTTGTTTCTTTAACATATTTGTCAAGGGGGCAGCAATTTGACCATAATCCTTAATGAATTTTAGGTAATATCCTGTTAAACCCAAGAATCCACACCAAGCTTTGATAGTTTGAGGTTGAGGCCAATCAGCGACCGCTTGAATTTTACTTGCATTGGTGGAAACACCTCCTACTGATACCACATGGCCTAAATAAGAGACTTGTGGTTCTCTAAACGAGCACTTTGACTTCTTAAGATAGAGATGATGGGCCCTCAATGGTTCAAAGACAATTTGTAGATGCATCAAATGGCTCTCCCAGGAGCTGTTGTACATAAGGATATCGTCAAAAAAAACAAGCACAAATTGACGTAAATGGGGTCGAAACAGCTCATCGAAGGGAGCTGCAACATTGAAACTCATTGTGAGAGAGTTTCAGATCTTTGGGTTTTTATTAATTCTGCTTGCTTATTATTATTGAATAACTCCCTGTTTATAGGAAAATCTCCTTACAATAATGAAGAATAAAAGAACTAGGATTCCTAAATAAACAATGATTTAGATTCCTTAATAGACGCCCTTTCCTAATAAAACTTCTACGGCCAACTTCAATTCCTAACTAAGCAAGGATTCAAATTCCTTAATAGACTTCCTTGCCTAATAAAACTCTTACTACTATAAAATAAGGAAGAGACAGAATAGAACTGGAAATAACTAAAATTAGACCATCTAGGATTCTTTATTTCATACAGAATTAGTATCTTAGGCATTAGTCTTTCTGCGTCGTTCATATGTTTGACCCACGAATGCATCCGCAACAGTTTGGCTTCTTCTTTTCTTCTTGACAATTTTGGTGCTGGTGAGAAAATCTCGATATGGTTGCAAAATTGTGAAAGTTTGCATTTCCAAGTAGTTGTATTCTTGCTGTTGCAAATGACTTCTTGTTGTGAATTGCTCCTCTTCTTACTGAGCGATCGTAATGGTTTATCCCATGGATTCACAGGTTTAAAATGTGAAGTAGAAGGAATCAATGAATCCTTGGATTTTTCAGGTTGAGGCTTTGGTTTTGCAAATTTCTTGGATTTATTTGAGAGAAGGTGAATGTGTTGTTTGATCAAAGGATAATTCATCTTGAAGACTTTAGTCTACGTTATTCTTAATAAGAGTAAGTAAGGAGACTGGAAAACATGAGTGAAAAAGAGCATTCAAAGTAAGGTTTGGAAATTTCAGATCTACAACATGATTCTAGAGGTGATAGATCATCTGATTATGCAGCGTAGCCACACCTTTACAAATCTTACCCATAGGCCTCAGGTATCAAGCTTATTTCAGTTCGTACATAGAGATCAAAATTGTGTTTATGCTTACACAGATACCTCCACATTATGGAGCCACTGCGGGACCCCGAGGGGCATACAGGAAATAAGACAGCAAACCAAGGGTACTTTGTCCCAAACAGACCTTTAAGATAACCAAAAACCAACAAGGATTAACAATAGTTTAGGTTTCAATTATGATGGCCAAATATACTAGCTCTTTCTCTTTGCGGGCATACAACCCAAGACTTTCCTCTTAGAAACCCTAAACTCTCCAATCTTTTCCCGTTAAACTATGATCTCAATCAAGATTTGTTCTATACAGTCTCAATTTGTCTTAGACATTTTGATATACAGGATCCTCATAAGTAGGCAACTATAGAACATACTTGTCTTTTATAAATGACTGATGAGCTACATCATTCAAGACTTAGTGCCTGTTTGATTGAGCTTTTGTAGGGTGAATAAGCACTTTTTCCAACCCTAAAGCTTTTCGTAAGAAAAATGAGTATTTAACTGTAAAATAAAAAGACACTTTTTTAGTTGATATAGCTTTTTTGATAGTTAAAATACAACTTTTTCATATGGTTTAAAATTATATAATAATTAATAAATTGTACTATGCATATTGTTTAATATATTTTAAATAATTTTTATATGCATAAATAATTTTTATTATAAAATAAAATATAGTTAAAATTAAAATTGCTTTTTATTTTTAGTTGTCAAACAGTCTATTGTATGAAGCTCTTTCAAAAAAGTTCTTTTTTAAATGACAGTCAAACAGTCAACTGATTTCTTAGAAAAACTCTTCTAAAAAAAGTTCTACTGACAAAAACTTTATTGATATAAGCTCACCTAAACAGGAACTTAAGCTTTCAAGAGGGAAGAAGTTTACAGAGAAGCCATGAAAGCAAACACACTCAAAACTTTCATTCATCTCAAACTTAATTGATTTCAACCTCTAAACAAAATCTGATTACAATGATAGACAAACCTTGCTTTAATACGCGAAGCAAGGGAATACAAACAGACTACTTTAGATAAGGATTATATTCCCTAGTATAATCATGACAACTTTAAAAAACAAGATGTCCTAAGTACAATCTTACACACCTTTTAAAAAGCATCTTTGAAAAAGTAAACAGTAAAAATATTCTTAAAGGATAAGAAAGAATCTTGGAAAGTAGGTGTGGACCCCAAAGATTCTTTTACACACATAATTTAGAGATGGGCAGAAAGTAAATGTGGACCACCACTATCAGTGTCTAAGTTAGTTAGGTCACAATCCATTTGATCCAAAGTATAGATGAAATGCTCCACTTCATAATCTGTCATAATTGAAAGCCATAAAAATTGGATATCCTGGATTGAATCATGGGTCATGGGCTCAACAGTGATGGATTGTGGTTTTGTGGAGTGTCCATCTTATGCAAAGGCTGGAGAACAAAGTATTTCACCAGCCATGATATTAAAGCCTGTATTAGTAAATTAGGGCAATAAAAGTCCAATAGCCAGAAGATGGAGAGATGGGTTGTGAAAGTTGAAAATCCCCTGGATACGGGCCTAAAGAGGTGCATATCGTGGAATATGCCTGAGATGGTTGATGATTGAGAATATCCAAAAATTTGTAAGGACGATGAATCAAAAAGATGGCATAAACATTCTGATCAATTAATGGAGTATCCTAGAGTCAATGTTGTGCAAGAATTTGGGACATTTGAATTCTCCAATTGGGAAGAGGCTGGAACCATTCAAGGAAGGTCCAGAGCAAAGAATGAACATCGGTGGGATTAGAAAGATGTCGATAGATTTGTAGAGGAGAGAGAGAAATATGACTAGCATATTGGGCAAATAAAGCTCATAAATGCCAAAATGCAGGTTTAAGAAAGATTATTATAGAGATGATAAAGCACTTTGTATGGTGACACAAAATAAAATAGATCAGGGTATGGAGGAATATGAAGATGAAGAAGAGTAAGATTGAGATAATAAAAAAAGAATTTTGTGAAGAAGAGACATAACCTCATAGAAGGTAGTAAAAATGGGAGGAAATGTTTTTTGAGTGTTAGCATATTGAGGAAACTCCATAAGAAAGGAATTGAATGCTGAAGAGAAGATGAAAGAAACTTATATACATGTTGGGGGTTGTGAGGAAGGGCGAAGAGATATAAAGAGAATTAGAAGTGTCACAGAAGCAAGTGCTGGTGTGAAAGGAATCGCTTTTTGGGTGCACGACCATAGTAGTGATCACGATGTCAGTTGTCAGAAAGATTTCCATCTAGTGAATGTTGACATATTTGTTGTTTCTGCAGTAAGTGATGGATGGCCTTGGTTTGTTCCGAACTCCAAGATTGTGGATTATTTCTCAGCAACTTGGATAAGGATGAGCTGTAATCTTCCACAAGTGGAATGAAATCTCTCATGTAAATAACAAACCCTAAGACTTGTTGAATTTGTTTGACACTGAGATTATCATCTGGAAAGTGTAACTCTTGAGCTATATGTGAACCTGGTTGATAAAATCCATCCTTAAATTGCATACCCAATAATTTAATTTCATTACTTCCAATGAGACATTTTTTTCGCTAAAAGCATAATGTCATACTGTTTAGTAAGATCCAAGAATGTCTGGAGTAAGGCCTTATGTTCTTCTTCGGTCCTTGACTACAGTAAAATGTTGTCAATATATATCAACGCATTGTGCAGTATGGCCTCAAAGATCTTTGTCATTGCTTTTTGGAACAGTGATGGAGCAACTTTAAGTCCAAATGACATAACAGTTCATTGGTACTGTGCATTAGGAATGCAAAAGGTTGTCTTGTAATGCTTTTTTGGGTCAATACTCAATTGCTAAAAGCTTGCTTTCAAGTCGAACTTTGAAAAGATAACAGCTTCCTTAAGGAATAATACTTATGTACTGATCTTTGGAAAAAGAAACTTATCATCTTGCAGAAATGCATTGAGAGGCTTGTAATCAATTATCAATCTTTTTTTACCCCTCTTTTGTTCAGACCTTTTATTAATGTAAACAGCATGACAAGCCCAATCAGATTTTGCAGGCTCTATGAGTCCTTGTTGAAGGAGAATAGCACACTCTTCTTGTGCTAACTTAGGATCATCAAGGTTCATCCCAAGATGTGTCGCCTTTGTTGGATTAATATCCTCATTAGTCTTAAAAGGAAGGTAAATAAAGAATTCAACATTTTTCCATAAAGACTTAGGATGAGAGAATTGTGCATAAGATTCAGGACAGTAGTTCAACAACATATCTCTTATGGCTCCATATGGTGGAGGTATTTATATAAGCTCGAAAATATTTTTGATCTCTGTGTACGGACTGAAATAAGCTCGATACATGAGGCCTATGGCTAAGATCTATATAGGTGAGACTTTATTGTATACGTCCATCCCAATTACAATGTTTGGGCTAGGTAGATGACTTCTAAGTACTTTAGTCCTCACAAGATTGGGATTCGATTCTTTCCACATTGTATCCTCGTCTTCACTTGATTGTTCCTCAATAATATCTTCAAGGTTATCAGAGGAATGAATAGGCATAATTGACTGAATAGATTCCAATAACCTGATATCCTTTTTGCTTTTGTGAGAACATTTTCATGCAAAATGTCTTGGTTGTCCACAAAGAAAACATCTATTAGGCTATTGAGATTGAGGAGGTTTTCTCTTAAAGAAACAAACAAATATCTTTTTCTTCCCATTTTGCCTAAAGGTTGTCCTGAAGGGCTTGTAGCCTTCTTTAGGAGGTATGTGGGATCTATGGAACTTCTTACTCTTATAGTAGAGCTTCCTGTGATGATGTTTTTTCTTGTTACCACAGTCACAGTCTATCTTCTCCTTGCTTGATTTTTAGATAAAGCTTCTTACAAGCCTTTTGAAGGATAGGACCACCTTTGATCATATTCTTGAAGAAAGCTTGTTGATCACAGAGTTTATCTAGCAAGGATAAACCAAGATGATAAATTTCTCCAAGAGTAATATCTGTCATATTTCTTCATAAAGCCGCAATGGTTCGTTGCAGTTCCCGTTGCAATTTATCTGGCAAGGATGAGATGAAGGTGTAATGGAGATTCATGTCATTTGATCTGTCAAGAAGATAATATCTTTCTGTCATACGTTGAAAATGTTTATATAGTATCTTTCTATCATACGTTGAAAATGCTTATGCAGATCACGTTTATTAAGTGAATGACATTTCATCTCAAAATATTCTTAAAAAATTTGCTTGTTAATGAGTTGGAAGTCACCTATAAATTCTTTGTGGATAAGATCGAGAAGAATACTTGCAAAAGTGACTAGGACGTACAGTAAGCGTCTGTAGTCATCAATATTTTGCCACTATTATCTTAAAGTACCAGTGAAGCGAGAAGTGAACTCAAACAAAATATCTCGTAAGGAGTATTAGGTTGAGTCATTTGCAAATCTAGTCATGTTTTAAATTTATGAAGACATTCTCTCCATTTCTTAGGAGGAAGGTCATAAAATGTAAACCAGGGACTTGATGTGAGTTTGGTTGGTTGTACTGGAACTTCTGGTGGTGATGATTTGAATGGTTCAAGGTCTATAGAACCTATAGAGTCAACATCACTGATATTTGGATTGACGTTAGTATGTTAAGGCGTTGTCATCATGACTTGAGGTAGATCAGATAGATTAGCAAACTATTCAGAGGAATCTACATATGAATCAAAAATTGGTTCTGAGACTTCAGAAGATTGTTTGGAAGTAATGGTTTGCTCAGATTGTTCATAATACTTAGAGAATTCAGGGGTAACATTTACTATAGGTTGTGGAACCCCTAAAATCTCAATAGGTGCAAGAGTTGCTATGAACTTAGGTACTTTTATCTTTAGCTGAAGAGGAAGTAGGTTGAGTTTTTGGTGGAGATGTAGGTGGTGTTTTGATCTACAATGGTTTATTCTATGGATTCATAGGTTTAGAATGTGAAGTAGAAGAAATCGATGGATCCTTAGATTTTTCAGGATGAGGCTTTGATTTTGCAGATTTATTGGGTTTATTTGAAAGAGGGTGAATGTGTTGTCTAAACAAAAGATAATTCATCTTGAAGACTTTTTCATAATCAGCAGTGTCTGGATAAGTAGGAGAAGCATACATGGGTTGAGCAACTAGATAAGTAGGAGGATAAGCTCCATAAATAGTTTTAGATTGTTCAGCATGTATGTCAGCTTCCATATGTTGAAGTACTTCTTTTACCCGTCTAAGTTCTTGCTCCTTGATTGTAAAATCTAGTCCAAATTACTGTGTTGCAATATAGTGGTGAAGATCAGAATCAAGTTGTCTTATTTGATCTTTGAAAGATTTGTACAACTTTTGGATAAGTGAAGAAACAGCTACTCGTTGAGAAGTAGAGTGATTCTATTGACTGATTCCATCCAGCTTATACTCAATAGGATTAGAAACAAAAGTTCCTTGAGACATCATTCTTATGACTCGAACATAAGGTTAGAGATAACCTTATTAGTTTCATCATTACTCTAGTGTAATGGAGGAAAGTCTTCTTCATACGGTTGAACCATTATACAAGGTATGGGAGTAGAAGATACAACAGGAATAGGAGGAATTATTGGATGTGGTTTGGAGATTGACTTTTGATAATCTCTTCCAGTAGGTTTAAGCATCTCACGAAGAGATTTAGGTTTGAGCATTTCTGTGTTAAGACCAATAGATTCGCTGGAATCATCATCGTGATCAACTTGAAGAGGATGATATTGTCGAGAAGGCATACAACGAGTCTTTAACCCTTTCTTTTGTTGTCATTGTCAGTTGTACAACTCATCATCATCATCATTGTCTGATTCAGAGTTCAGATAGACTTCACAATTTGGCTCACACATAGAGAGCTCTCTATTCTAGAAGAAATGTCCACAATGATGACTTACATAGATTAGATCTCCGTCTTATAAGCAAGGTACCATTTAAAGGATTTTTTATACGTTGTGTAGGTAGTATCAAGAAGAGATATCTTGACTATAACAAATATTCTCTTTCTTCTATAAAGAGTGAGAATAAGTCGAACTGCTCTAACATGTAGATGAGTATAATTATGCTTTCTCCAAATAGATATGAGCCCTTTTGGATTGTCCAACTTTACATATTGCTATGCCGAAATAGCTTGCAAATCACATTGTTCTAGACGAAAATTATGGATGAATTCTTTTTTTTGGTCTTTTTGTAGACAAAATAATATAAATACTACGAGTTCAAGAACGATCTTTAGAGTATATACTATACGGACTAAGGAAAGGAAAAAAGACAAAAATACAATTTTTTATAAAAACATGGGTAAAAGGTAAATCACTAACTGAAAGAGTAGACGAAAGAATAGGTTGAGTCATATTTTTCCAGTTTCCTTCCTCAATCTTATCAAGAACTACCCGTCATACAGAATGGCTGTGGCTCTTACGGCAACCAAGTTTATGGCTCCTATGGCAACAAAGTTTATGACTCTGTTCCAAGCTGTGATACCGGCTTAGCACGATGGCTCTACACCACACAAACAGCCACAGAAATTACGTACCTGACCAGTTAGTATTCCTAAACCAACCTGGACTGGCTAATTTGGTGACTTGATGGGTGTACTGGGCCCAAGTTAATAACAGGCCTCCATCCACCAAAAATCACTGTTACAAAGTGGGAACCGTGTGCGTATGATTGCAAATAACACAGGGGTTTCGTTCATATGCATACGTTCACATAACCAAACTACTCCTACTATTAAGCCCTTTTGATAAATGTGGTACAGTATACTAATTCAGAGGAAATGATAGGCTACATGGATATGTAATATAATAGTGGTGTGACCCCCGAAACCAGAAACCAAAATCCAATGGCTAGCCAGGAGCACGAGCACGACAAGGACCACAACCAAGCACGTACCCAGAACCAAACATGGGGCACCTGGGAAGAGCTTCTCCTAGCATCAGCCGTGAAGCGTCACGGCTTGAAGAACTGGGATTTGGTGGCCTCGGAAATTCGAACCAAAACCTCTCTTCCTCTGGTCCTTACCACCGCCCAAAACTGCCAACTTAAGTATCATGGCCTCCATCAGAGATTCACAGCCTCATCTTCTCCTCGGACCCAAGAAGAAGACAAACAAGTAGTTGTTGCAGCAAAGGAACAACCAGCACCCGTGTTACTATTATGTAACAATACTAATAATAAAGACTCTGACAAGCAGCAGCAGAACACCTTCTGCGGTGATATCCCATGGCTTGAAGAGCTTAGAAAACTCCGCGTTGCTGAGCTTAAACAAGAGGTTCATCGTTATGATGTCTCCATCCTGTAAACAAGCTCTCTTCAATTCTTCTTCTTCCTCCTTTTTTTTTTTCAAAAAAATCTTAATAAAACCCATATTTTCTTTAATTCTACTTCATTAATTATCGTAGATCTACGAGCATCGTCTTTTACTTGGTTGTTGTTATGTATTTTGCACTTATTATTATTGGTCGTATACCAACAAGATCTTTTGCCTTTTTTTTTCTTTAATGGGGGACCGACCGAACAAACAGTTCGCTGCAATTAAAAGTGAAAAGATTGGAGGAAGAACGGGAAGAGAAGTTGGAGGAGGATGTAAAGAAGGAATCATCAGCGGCAGATCTGATAGAGAAGAAATCAGAAAATCAGAAGAAGAGAGAGGAAGAGAATGGGTCGGTGAACGAGTCGAACTCTGCTGGTGAGGAGGAGGAGGAGGAGGAAGGAAGGAAGTTAAAAGAAGAAGAAGGAGAGGATTCAGGGGGTGGGGGTGGTGGCTGCGGCGGCGACTCGGTGACTCAGGAGAGCTGGGCGAGCTTATGTGGTCAACAGAGGACAAGGACAATTAACAAGAAATCAGAGCCGTTGACTGTTGTGTTGGACATGATCCGATCCCACTCCCACTCTTCCTTCTTTCAGGCCCTCTCTCTAACCCATTCCCAGGTATTGTATTATTATTATTATACATTACACGTATGAGTATGACTATGACCCCTTTTCTTAATTTGATTATGGCTGTAAGTTGCTTAAACATTTTTCCATTGTAAATAAAAAATTCAGTCTTTTATTAAAATAAAGAAACACGTGGAATGGAATGCAGTCATCCAAAGAATAATACTTCCTCTCTCTCTCTCTCTCTCTTTTTTTTTTTTTTTAATTTTGTTGTTGTTACGGCTGCAGGAAGTCAAATTGTACCAAGACATGGTGAGGCAGCACATAGATTTGGAAACCATACAAACAAGAGTGGATCAAGGTTCCTACTCTTCCAATCTCGGCTTCTACAGAGACCTCCTACTTCTCTTCAACAATGTCATTCTTTTCTTCCCCAATACCTCCCTTCAATCACTTGCTGCTCACCAACTCCGATCTCTTGTTTCAGACCAACTCAGAAACCGCACCCAACAATCCCATAATGACACCACTCCCCACCCAACCTCAACATCTGAACTGGATGCTTCAGATTCCTTGCCACCCACAAATAAATCTTCAGTTCCTAATCCTATCCTTTTCTCTCGCAAACGAGGTTCGGTGTCAGCTAAGCCTTCCGATTCTAGCTCAACCCAAAACCAACAACTCATGGATCAAAAACCTTCCTCTGACCTAAGCCCTCCTGTCCTTCAACAGACCTCTCTCAAAGGCAAGCCAAAACACAAACCTGTAACGGGTGCCAGAAGCTCTAGGAGAAGCAAAAAGACCTTCTCTGGACCTCCTCCTACTCCACCCAAGGGGCCACATACAACCCCTGCTACGAAACCCGGTGCAGCTGATAAACCTGAAGCTTCTAGGAAGAAAACGGAGACATCAAGTTTGGATAAGAAACGAAGTGCAGCTGATTTCTTGAAAAGGATAAAGAAAAATTCTCCCGTGCAGACTTTAAAGAAGAGGAATACGAAGAAGAATAGAGCCGGAGGTGGTGGTGTCGTTGATGAAGTGCACAAAAAGGGACTGAAAGGAAAGGAAAGTGGGTTGAGAAAAAACAGTGATAAGCAGCAAGCGAAGGAGGAAAGTAGTAGCTCAGTGCGGAGAAATACTGGGAGGCCACTAAAGAAGGTGGCAGCCGAGGGCAGCAGCGGCAGGGTGATCTCAGCAAAGCGTGGAAGAGAAAGTAGTGGCGGAAAGGAGCCTGCGGATGGAGGAAAGAAGCCGAGAAAGCGGTCCAATAGATGAGGGTACGACTGCTTCTGCTGTATATTATTATTACAATATGGTTCTAGTGTCTGAATTCTTTGTAAGTTGAACAAACGTTATTGTATTAACATCTATTTGATTCTTTTTACAATTGAGGCAAAATGACATGTCTTCTCTTCTGGTTCCGGGGGCTGCAGTTAACGTACTCTTTAGTTCATAACTCCGCCTGTTATGCCTTGAGTTGGCTTGGCGTCTGTGCTATTCTGGTCAAACCTGACTATTTATTTGTAAAGGTAGAGTCTTTTCGAACAAAAGTAGTTGAACCTTGCATTTTGTACCATCTTATTTCTTGATGGTCATTACAATTTGGTGGGAAGTTCGCCGCCAGAGACTATTAGGAGTGAGAGGATTTGATGGAACTAGAAAATCTCCATAAACAGGAACTCATCAAACATCATTCAAGTATCTCTGTTCCTGTTCTTATTAATAGTCTCAATTTATTGGTGCCAGACACAGAATTTGCAATACAAAACATCTATGGCTAATATATAACAAAATATTTTCTTACCAATTACACTAAACCCCAGAATATTAGCTATCAAATAATGTTACATTGTATAGAACTTTCAAGTCTTACCCTAGTAAGGAATCGCCTGCCTTCAACAACTTCATTCTTACAACACCTGCCCTCAACAACCCATACAAAATGGGAAGATATCAATCTCAGTGATATCAATTAATAGGTAAGAGACAAAAGAACATACGAACAAAGGATAGACACGAGGTTTTTCTCAAGTATTGCAGATATCTATTCCTATCCTTCTCCTCCTCCTCCTCTTCTTCTTCTTCTTCACCAACTGCCTCTTACCCACTATTATAGCAAAGCAAAATGCATCCGTATGCTTGATCAATTCCATCAGTCTCTATCCACTGCCAGTCCATAGTGGTGGGCACCCTCATCTGTTTTGAACCAAAAATCCAACACTGACCGTCAAAAAAGCCCGATGATTCACGGATTGAATATTAAATCGCAATTCCTAGTTAAATGATGGATTATTATAGTACATTGTCATTGAAATATTTGTATAAAGAGTGGGAGAAACATATGTCAATTAACATGCTACTCGGTAACGTATAGGCTCAAGACCAAAACCAGAGACTTTATTCTCACAGAATCATTAAGACTGTCTAGATTGGTTCCAAACTTAAAGACGTGACATATATCGCTATATTAGCTTCAAACAAACAAAAGTAATCATATCAGATTTTTATGAATTCAAAATCACTTTCATTTCTTTCAGAACTGGGAAGTATTTAGTCATCCAACGAGGAAGGTTCAATGTTATTATGATTTGGCTGGGGAAGTACTAGCCAATTTTATTGCTGCAGATAATTTTCATAATATATAAACACAGAGAAAGTACCGCTTTCACCATCAGAAATATCGGCAATCTTTGCAATTGCATCAATAAGTGCTTGTTCATGTTCCTACATAGAGAATTATTTCAATTGTTAAAAGAAGCTGATAAAATTAAAAGATCATAATAAATCAGATTGGGCAAAAAGAAGGCATCTTCTTCATCTAACCTTCAGCATCTTCTTTGCCTTATCAACCTCGAGCAGATCAGGATGACTAGCACCAAACACTCTTTCAACCTGAACATATATACCAATCAGTAACACATTTGGATTTGATCCAAATGATTCTTGTTTTTAATCAAGCTCCTTTCCGTACCTCCTTGATTAGTGTATCTGTGTGGAGGATCTGTATATCATCTGGCATCTTCCTTCCAATCCCATTCTGTGTTGGGAACAAATCTTTTCTTGATTGACCCTTTGGGACACCTCTACCTCTCCCTACACCTGGAACAATTTCCTGACCTGTAGATCTGTTAATCTTGTGGCCTGATCCACCATAGCCCCCTCGATGTGAGGTTATAGGTTCCTCACCTTCCCATTGTATATCCTCAGGGGAAATCTGCAATACAAAGACATCAAGCGAACATATTAACTCTTTACTGAGGACAGTATTCCATATCCATTTGAGGAACAGTTATTTGCTACACATTCACGCTGGCATTTGCAACCATTAAGAAACACGTTACCTTTATGTCAAAAGCATTGAAAATAGTTCATGAGACACTATATTTCTTTCCATCCGTTCTAATAAAAAACCCCTCAACTTAAACAAGTTTGCTATTGGATAACTGACATCTTCATACTTAGACAAGATATAGTACAGACCAGAACAAAAACGGTAGTCTTCTAGCAATTTAATTTTATAAAGGACGCACCGATTCCGTAATAGGTCATAAAGCTACTTCATCATGCCAAATGCTAAGTGCCCTAGATTTTGCGATTCCAAAGCTAGTTTTGCTACTGTACAAAAATCATTTTCAACACTGGTCCATCCAAACAGGCCTTAGACAAAGAAACAACAGAGTATATTTTGGAATATAAAATTGTAATTAAGTTTGTTTAAACGATGTTTTCAAGATGCTCTAACAAGTGACTGCACATCACAACTTCATAAAAATTCCTCGATAACTTAAGTTTTTAATTGCTATTTTCTCTGCGAACTTATTCAGTTTTACAAGGACAAAGTTGCACCATAAAAGCACATCCAAGACTAGAACAATCCCTTAAGCATAGAAAGAAAAGCAAGAAATATACCTCAGAGAGATTAACCCATTCCCAAGTCTCATTAGGTGTTCCCATATCATACACTAGAGCATGCTGTCCCTGATAACAGCTAACATGTCAGTTATGTGACTGCTTTAGTATAAATATAGTCATAAACAAGTTTGATAATACCTCAACTGGATTATAGTCAGTTATAACAGCTTCGTAGAAGTTATTGTCATCAGGCCACCTTGTCCTGACTCTCTTTCCAATCAATGTATCGGATGCAGCTGCTTCAAAACCGGAGCCTGAACATAACCTATTAGCAATTTGACCCCTTCCAGAAGGACCTGA
The DNA here is from genome assembly GCA_025504915.1 of Erythroxylum reticulatum. Taxonomy (NCBI): domain Eukaryota; kingdom Viridiplantae; phylum Streptophyta; class Magnoliopsida; order Malpighiales; family Erythroxylaceae; genus Erythroxylum; species Erythroxylum reticulatum. The sequence continues at coordinate 32,649,540 of JANSVA010000009.1, read as the reverse complement.
TAATGGGTAAGGAATAGACTTCATTGATGAAGCCCCTGGTAAACCCTGGGAAACATGTCAAAGAAGGGAAAGTGAATTAAGGAAGTAGCTTACAAGTAGCTTTTCAGTTCAAGGCTACAGTATAATATCATGTTTTCTTCAACTCACAGGTTTTTGCTTCTTGCCCTTAGATCCTGTAATAAGTCCACGTTTAACAGTAGCAGCTGATAAAGATGGCTGGTGTGATGCAGAAACCGCTTGAGGGTGGAATGATGGAGATGGACCGCCAAAGGACTGAGAAGGAGTTGACGAGCTTATCTTCTGTTTCTTTTGAGAAGCAGATACAGTAGGACTGGGTGCTGGATCATGAACAGATTGACCAGTATTAAGCATGCCAGATTGAAGCCCACTTGCCTGTCTCCACTTCCTATTGCCACACCCCATTATAGTATAAAAGACCAACATAGCCAACACTTGTTAATATCATAAAAGCAGGCGGAACACTTCTTCAGAAAATAAATCTTGTTTAGCTTGTTGTCAAACCTTATTTTACGTATTACATCGTCAGAATTAACCCGACCAAGAAGCTCCCTGTGTTCCTCATTTGATAACCTTAATTCCTTTCTTAGTTCTGTTATCAAACTTTCCTTCTCCTGAAGAAAATACATTTCATGTAGATGTCATTTGAAATTGGTCAGGAGAACTGGAGATCATTAGATTCATAAGAGAAATAAGACAAAGCAGTACCCAAGAAATGGCATCAGCTTGAGCTTTAAAGGCTCTTAGAACTGAACTGTAAGCATCTTGCTCAAGTTGGTGGATTTGGGTCTCCATGTCGTTTTCACCATACATTCTAGGGTATGGGACAGAACCGGGCATTTGTCTTCCATTCCCTGCAACATGACTACCTCTGACTCTATTTTGATGTGATGGGGGAAGGTCATCATCAGTTCCTAGATCAGAGTGATAAAGAAGATCGTTGAAGTCTGTTATATGAGAAACTATGACATTACATATATAATGGGCAATTCCTTATGGACGAGAAGAAAGGGCTTCTGAAATGTACTATGCACGAAAGCAGGTGAAGGCAAAACCTCTTACACATGGAGATTGAGATCATATTCTGAGGGTTGACCATATAGTGATAACAGATAAATCTTTCAAGAGGCCTACAATATCAATCTTACCACTAATAGCTAGAAAGACCTTGAAAAAGTTACCATATCCAAAATTTTGAGCCATGATTAATGCAAAGAAAGATCTGAAACCTCGCACCAACTTTAGATAACTGATAATATCCCGGGCGATAAAATGTAGATAGAATTGTGCTAGCAAGGAAGAAAAACGGTGAAAAGACTTAATAGGGATAGAAACTAGAAAGGAATAATAAATACACGGAGAAATTGTTCTCACGTAATTCCTATTGTACAGAAAGTAACTGAAGAACTGAAAGAGGTCAAGAATTCCAGAAGTCTACATTATTTAGGGACAAGAAAAGCCAGCATCCATAACCAACAGGCAACATTCTGTAACAGCTCTCACAAATGAACGAGCACAGTTGAAGGTAATACTAAGCCATTTACGAACTAAAAGCTTGCCCACAAAGCTTCAAGGATAAAGTTACAGAATTCACTCTCATCCGCTAAAAATCTAAACCTTAATAAATAAAGAAAAACCTCAAGTGCATGGATTAATGATTATCTGTCCAATGATTGTTACTAAAGGTAAAAGCCAAACATAACTTTGGAACTTCTATGCTACCAGCTTTTTAAACCCTAGCTAACGGAGCATAACCAAGATTTTCGGAGAACTGCAAAGCATAAAGAAGAACAGAAACCCCAAAAATTTAAAATTCAACTCTTATGTGAATCGTGAAAAAAAAAAAAGATGATATGAGAGAGTCAAACTCACCACTGCTATCAAAGGGTTCGAAGTCCATAGCCAGCTTGGCTATGTTGCAGAAATTCAAATGAAAACCCCCGTCACAGTGGAGGATTCCTCAAGTTGAAAGAAAGCCGCCAACGTTAATGCGTTGCCGTCTGCTGTTTGAGAAAGAAAACACAAGAAAGCTATGGTCTTTATCGACAAAAATTCTCTCTCTCTCTCTGTCTGTGTGTAGGTGTGTGTGTTTTCGCCGCACCACCACCACCGCAAGGACTGGGGGAGGTCGGACAGAGTGGAAGGTGGAGAAGAAGAATTGGATCGGTTGGAAAATTTTTTGAAAAAAGAAAAAACTCTGGTTTTCTAATAATAATATTCATAATGCTTGGTGTTGATGTAATTTGATGTCCGCTCCGTCATAGGAACTAAGGCCACAAGTCTGCTTTAAGTTTAGATTGGATCTGCAAGTGATTACGTTTGGGCTGAAGTATAACTTTTGATTCATCCCAATAACCCATATGCATGCTACTTCCTGTACGACAACGACAATCATCAATCACATGATTATCCCGTTCCAAATTCAATGAACAGGAGAGACTTATTTATTTGTCTCTTGGTTAAAATATATATGACCTTGGTTAAGTTTAGTAAAGAAAGAAAAGCGTGGGTGTGGACCAGTACTTCAACAATTATTGAATATTTACTTTACTTCAGGTCAATAGAGGCTGTGGAATTGGGCTGCAACACAAAGTCGGGAAGAAATGGGAATGAGAGTAATATTTGGACGTCCAGTTCCAGGCGATGGCTTGGCCTTGGCCTTGTACAATGTGTTGGTCATTGCTGCTCCTGTCTTAGTTATAAGCTGCTGCAGCAGTAGCCATGGTGCAAACATCACATTGCCTTTTAATCCAACTTCCTTTCCTTCGGGTTTCATGTTTGGAGCTGGTTCTGCTGCTTATCAGGTAAGATGGTCCCAATAGTTAGTTTAGTATAAATGCACTGCCACCTCTCTCCATTTTTACAGCATGTCGTCCGTCCTTTTAACATTTTCTTAATCTTCATCAACTATCCTTATTTGTGTGCAGTCTGAAGGAGCTGCGTGTCTAGATGGGAAGGGACCAAGAATTTGGGAAACTTTCACTAAGGATCATCCAGTTCATCCTCACGCACAATGCTTTATTTTCAGATACTTACAATCCTAAGCCATGCATGATCAAATTAAGAAATATAAGTTCATGAAGTAATTGCAGAAAAGATTTGGGACCACAGCACTCGAAATATAGCTGATGCCTTTTATCACCGTTACAAGGTACGATCTGTCAGTTCATTGGATTTAATTAACAGCAATTTGAATGTGGAAATTGTCACAGGAGGACATCAAATTGATGAACTAATTGGTATAGACTCCTTCAGATTTTCCTTGTCATGGTCCAGACTTCTACCTAGTAAGATGTATTACTGCTTGTTTGCTGGACTTATCTATCAATTACTAAACAAGTGAATAGTCAACTTTCTCTGTCCGTGGTTTTCAGAAGGAAAAATCAGTGGAGTGAATCCAAAAGGTGTCAAATTCTACAATTATCTCATCGACCAACTTTTAGCAAATGGTACTGATTCCAACTCTCAGTCTTCAATATATGCTTTACATTTTCTTCATTTATGTGGTAACATAAAACAGGTCTACAACCCTACTTAACTTTGATCCAATGGGATATGCCGCAAGCACTTGAGACAGAATACGGTGGTTTCCTAAGCCCCAGAGTAGTGTAAGACAGCAAAATATATTATTATTACTAAGCATTCAATTAGCTTGTGAAATGCCAAGTAAATCATAGGAATGACTTCCGAGATTATGCGGATTTTTGCTTCAAGACATTTGGTGACAGAGTCACGAAGTGGTGCACAATGAACGAGCCTTATTCTTATACTGTGAATGGGTATAACGGAGGTATCTTCGCACCTGGTAGATGCTCCTCTTATGTAGGGAACTGCACTTCTGGTAATTCTGCCACTGAGCCTTACATTGCTGTTCATCATATGCTTCTTTCTCATGCAAGGACCGTCCATGTTTATAAGCATAAATACCAGGTTCGTCCAAATATTTTCACTATTGTATTGCTTCCTCAAGTTATAGCACAGACAGCAGAGCTATTCTCTCAAGCATGTCGTCTTCTATCTATCCCTTTAATTCTAATCAAATTTCCAATATATTCATTCTCTCTTGACGCTGCAGCGGCCAAGGCTGGAGTACCTATTGGAATGCCGGTACTTAAAAGTCTTCTCTGCTGCTTTCATAATCAGTTCACCCATCTCTTTCCTTTATTCCTAGTTGCTTATTACATATAAAGACATAGACATCATTTTCATTTATGTGCACAGACAGCATTGAATTGGCTATTCATTTATCCAAAGGGAATTTACCATCTGATGATGCATGTCAAGGATAAATATAAGAATCCACCAATTTACATCGCCGAGAATGGTAAGAACTAATTGACTTCATCTGTGACTGTGAGTAGAGTTGTTTTTGATAATTGAGCAACAGGTCTGGCGGATGCAAATAAAGCTTCATTGCCAATAAAAGAAGCCCTGAAAGATGGATTGACGATAAGATACTATCACTCCCACTTAACCTATCTTCTGAAAGCAATAAAGTGAGTGGGATAATTAAGGGTATACATAAGTACATAGATAGAAACGGGATTTTGAAATTTGATTGATGGGGTATGAATGCAGGGAGGGAGCAAATGTAAAGGGATACTACGCATGGTTGTTCATGGACGACTTTGAATGGGATGCTGGATAAACAGTTCGGTTCGATATGATAAACGTTGATTTCAAGAACAATTTGAAGAGATGCCTCAAGTACTCAGCTCGTTGGTTCAAGTTGTTCCTTCTTCACTAGTTCTAGTCTAAGTCCTTTGCCTTTATATTGTTCCTCTTTGCATGGGATCGTAATGATATGTCTGCAGCGACTTTGCTCGTCTTTTCAATATCTACTAAGTTTCAGTTTCCATACTTAGGCCACTCTATGTATGTATCTTATCAAAATCAAATACTAGAAGAATATAAAAATTCTGAAAACCATGACGTGCATTATTCCAACACTGAAGCGACGTAACTCTCCATTCCATGAAGAATTATTTGTAGTTACATCTAACTTGTTCTCAGCACACCACCACCCAAAACTTTCCTATATTTATCTATATAGATTTCCCTTCAAATTACTTCCTAGAGATCTACAATGCAATTCTTCTTCAGCAGGCGTGTATTCTT
>JANSVA010000009.1:32618847-32628992 GCA_025504915.1 Erythroxylum reticulatum | reverse complement strand
TGATTACTTTGGTTCTTTGGTTGGCCAAATTTCTGTTTTTGCATTGAAAAAGCTCCTTTTGTCAATCTTTCCTGCCTTATGGTTCTTCCTTGTTCCTGTGCTTATAAAGCGCTCATTAATTCACTAAGGAAGATGTTGCTGAGATCCTTGGATTCTTCTAGAGACGAGATTTTTTATTCGAATCTCTTTGGAAAAGTTACAAGGACTTTTTCAACAATCCTTTTGTTAGAAAAATCTTCTCCAAGTAATTGAATGTTATTGACAATCAAAGAAATTCGATCTGTATATTTGTTCAATGTTTCATCCTCCTACATACTTAAGGCTTCAAATTCCCTCTTCAAATTCAGAACTTGCATCTACCTAGTTCTGTCACTGCCTTGGTACTCCTCTTTCAATCTATCTTAGGCTCCTTTGGCTATTTTACAGGCCATGATTCTATAAAAACAAAATCTGCAATAGAATTTTGCATCAAAGATGCCTTGGATTTTTTTTATTTTTCTTCATTGTGATTTTTGATTTGAGCCAAGGTAGGGTTTTCAGGAAAGGCTGGCATAAGCTTATCTTCCTCTACTGTTTCCCAGAGATCATAAGCTTCCAAGTAAGCTTGCATCTTAATTGACCATATATGATAGTTTTCTCTAGTTAGGATGCTTGGAGGATTATAAGATTGACTACTTGATGCTATCTGATTTTTGGTTAGTTAAAAAATTTGTTTCTTGGTCCGTTGAAGATCAATTGTAGCTCTGATACCACTGATAAAAGTTGCAGCAAAGCTGTTGTTGAAAAAACAAAACAGAAACAATAGAAAATTTGAAAGATAAGAGTAGGAACTTGATTGCTGTGAATTACAGACTTAATTTTATTAACGACAGCAAGTGTTTAAGTAGAGAAAAAAATAATTTTACTTGAATTCTAATTTTAATAATCCGAAAACTACTTTGAAACGAACTTGCAAGTTGTACAAAATCCATGTTGTTATTAAAAATCCAAATATTACTAGGAAAAATAAAAACTTCTAGAATAATTAATAAACTTCTTCAATAATAATAATAGACTCCAGTAACAAAAATGCCACTGCTTCAACATTTCAAAGGTCCATTCATTTGTTCTATTCAACATAAAATTTATGATACGATTGATATTTGTATCAAATTCAAAGACAGCAGATCCATTCATGTACAGGAAGGATATAATAAACTGATATTCAATTCTAAGTTGGAAAATGCATGCATCTTCCATTTGCGGTTCCCCTACTTGCGTAATGTAAGCAAATCAAATTCTCACTTTATTTGATGGAAATAAGACACAGTGGGCATGCGGCACAAATATTATTATCTTGACAAGCTATATGCATGAGCGTCAAATGGAGATGCTGTTGGGAACGCCCTTTCCTGTCACCCCTGGAGTAGAGAATGGCTTTAAGAGCTCATATGAAACCACTCCAGCTCCAGTCCTATTCTTGAGATTTAGATCACCGTTCCTCTGGTCGATTATGGCTTCAAGCTCCTTTAATTTTAAATGGAATCTTTCAAATGCAGTCTTAATGACGGGATCTTCTTCCCATGACGGCTCCATTTTCTCACCAATGTACTCCTCGTCAGGTGAATGGTTTGACAAGACATCTAAAACTGCCATCCCTTTTGTTGCTTGAATCTGAGTAGGAAAGCATTTTAGTAATGAAACTTCAGGTTTTTCCAAGAAGACCTTAAGCTCATCTCCGTCTGATGGATCTTCAATAGGCAGTTTGGTTCGGGCGATTGTTGGGCGGTTGGGGAAGTAGGCGCCGTACATGTACTGGCCAAAGTTGACAGCTGCATGATGACCTGAAGCTACCCATATGATTGTTGTTAAAGTGTGGATGACATCTGTGGGGGCTCTAAGGACAGGCCACCATGGTTCATCCTTCTTGTCTGCATGGCCTTTAGTTCTAACTTCTGTCCACCATGCTTGAAGCTCGTTGTCAGACTCCACACTGCTTGCGTCTGCGTAGTAATGGTTCACATAGTCGGTTACCCATTGTTTAATCGCAGCCCAGAGGATAAGACCGTCGCTGGCAAAAGGATAGTCTTGAATCATTAGCCTCAAACCATGTTTTGCACTCGGGTCCTCGACCGCCATTCCCCTACATTAACACGAGTATCAAATAGCTTAATCATATTGTACAAATGTTCCAGTGACTTCAAATTCAGTACCTTTGAATAAGGTCAGCTGGCAATGCTTCAGTGTCGAACCGCCAGCTCTGGTCATAAGCAATTGAACTGAGCTCCATTGAGTACTTGCCTGGAGAAAAAGTGGTTTCTATGATTCCCCCTACATTAATAAGACTTTCTCGAGCAAGAGCATTGATTTCCATTGTATATCGAAAATGAGGATGTAGAAGTCTATAGATAGGATGCATTTCACTTAGTTGCCTATTAGCCGCGATTATGTAGGGTTCAGTGCAACAGTGTGTCCTTAGCCTGCATAAACATTGCCGATAGTAATTACAATATATATCTTCCAACTAACACACAATAATCAAAGTAACTTACTTACCAGTGAATGACGAGCTGATGGTAACCAGCGTCATGTGCAGAAACATGAGCTTTGGCCAGCTTCCACAGCCAGCAAGCAGTGGCATCGTGACTAGGTGTAAACACTTGCTTCCACTGTGGCTTGTCGCCCATAGGTGGTCTAACTAGCTCGATAGCAACAGGCTGGAGTGTCTCATCGGGTGTGAGAAAGAACAGGGTCCTGGACCCATATAATGTGGTGCCTTCAAGCTCCCTCACTTTGTTCACATATGGTAAAAGCAAATCATGATAATCCAGCATATACATCTTCCTCTTTTCCAAGGCCTACAATTACAATTACAAATACAATCAACCACCAAAATATATTAATTGTGATCAACAAAACTTTAAGATTCATTCATGCTTACCTCCTCCACGTTCATCATACCTTTTATATGCCTTTCCACTAGTTCTGTTGTTATATTAGACTCAGGGGGGCCATAAATTTCGGGGTCCAGTTTACTTTTCAGTGGCCACTCCTGCACGGGGTCAATGATTACTCTTGTTAAGACTTTGTATGTACAAATCAGACGTTAGCATAACTATTTTCTCAATGGGAATGTGATGATACCAAAGCTGCAGCCAATTAAAAGTATAAAAACGGGACACTATTAATATTATTTCTACCTTCACTAATTGAATGCTGAGTGGGTTCACACCAGCCAGAGTTTGACGACAAAATTCTTCATCCCTGAACCAAGCAAATGTGTCCCCTGCACAAGGTTGACTGTTTAAATATAGTTTCCAACCATAGGTTAATTAATAATTGTAGTGCAATGAACTAGAGAGAAAGTGTGTGTCTATGGTCGTACTATTCATCATGGCAGGAGTCTCAAACTCTAGAATATCTACTCCCTCGAGAAGAACTTTCAGTATGTTTGCTAATAATGAACGGAAAAAGCCAATCTTTTGTGATTTAGGCAATACAACTTGTTGGTTAAACAGTTGGTCAATATCGGTGAAGTAGGTGAATCCAAGATTGGGATCAAGTATTGACATTTCAATCTGGGGAACCAGTGCATGTAGCACAGATCTTAGTGTCTTTGCAGAGAAAGTTGCTTGCTTCACGTCCGAGAATGCTTCATCCCTCGGCACGTAGATGCTGCTACTCCTTGATTCTGATGAAGGGTCTGAAAAATACTACTTTGTTTAAACATAGCTGAAGAATTCATGAATGTTACATTACGTATAGTGATTCATAGATTGATGAATGTAATATATAAACACGGTTGCACCCGTTTTCGTGGATGAGCGTCCTGTTCGGCAACGGCGAGGATAGGGATGATTGTTGCCACCAAGAACAGGCCTTGCTAGATCCTGACTTTGATCGGGATTACCAAGGTCATTGTATGTATCGTAATCATATATCCTGTCGTAAGACTTTCTCTCCCCTCCTCCATTTCCTCTCTTATCTTCCATATCCTTCTCTCTTAGCCTTCTCAAACCACTCGGTGTATCTGATGGCAAGTAAGACTGCAAGAAACAAGCACCATATAATCACGTAATCATCATTAATGAATGAGTTATGAAGTTATGGAAAGACCTTCTGAGTGAAGAAAACTCTCTTCTCAGGATTATCATGCTTGGAATAAACCCACGAGTTGCATGAAACATGTAGTGGCCCATACATCAGGCCTCGAATAACAATGTTTTCTATGTATATTTCTTTGCCACGTTCATTTTCTACCAAAACTGCTCCAATCTCCCCAAAACCTGTTGGCACCCCGAACTTGGCTTCGTATTTTACCACACCACCTTTGTGCCTCACTTTGTAAGCATAACTCTTCACTGTCTCCTTCTCTAATCCCGTGTCTGAACAAATTATTTAAAAGGAAAACCTTAAGATAAATTAATACTTACAGCAATTATGTACGTCCCACCGCAATTATACTTGTATACTCACCGGGGTCGAGGTCTGCGCTTACAAGCTCCAAAAGTAAAGCATTACGATAAAGAAGCACGGACAAAAAAGTACTGGAAAATAAGCCACCATCTGCTTTAACCGTAACAGTAGCAGTGACAGTCCTGAGAGGATTTGAGGATGGTAAGGTTTGGGATAAGGGGTCAAGTAAGTGTGTAGTGGCAGAAGCATGTATGCTGCTATGGCTGGCTTTGGGGTTGATGTGATGAAAATGATGGTGCTGGACACTTCCCAATCTCATCATCTTCATCAACAGAGGTGGGGGTTTTGGTAGAAGAGAAGACATATAATCGCTAGTAGTAGTGGTAGAGTTGACCATGAGTGCTGACATGTGGGTGTAGAGTAGTACTTGGGAATTCATCACGACGATCAGAATCCAGAGTAGTAAGAGAACGTTGAAAGTTATATAAGCTGGGTCAATATGCACAGAGATTCTATAAATAGAGCGGAGGGAGGGGAGGGGTGGTGGTTGAGAGTAATTGGAAGGAAGAGCAGATCTCCATCTACGTGAAATGATTAATCAACTCTTTACCACATTAGCCAGTACCTACACAGTATCTCTATAAACGACTATTAGATACCGTTTTAAACATGATCGACAGGTACTTTACAAGCTGCAGATGTTAATGTATCGCCACTTAACTAAGTTGAAATTTTAAATTGGATTATGAACTTTTCATCTCACATTTTAGTGATAAAATATTATTATTATTAATAAGAATCTAATGTCAATTGACACTTGCCAGGAGAGTGAGGTACTTGGAACTGTAGATCAGGCAAGTCATTTGCCTGGGGCCCCTGCAACCCACTCTCCGGCACATTATGTTACATAGCTACAATAGACATACAATTAAATGGCGGAAAGGAGAAATAATACAGCAGTAAAAATCTCACTAAAATCTGAAAAGGTTTAGTAATACATTGCTTTACTAAAGGAAGAATCTGGTATGGATTCCGGAACTCAGAGGCTTTACTTTTACAAAATCTGTTAGCCATGCGCATTATAGTGTCAAACCTAACTTTTCACTCTATCTGGATCAAAATTCTTAAACACCAAATCCAAAACTAACTCTTGCTGTTGCATTCAAGTAAACTGCATAGACATCAACATAACAAGCCCTTTCTTATAGTAGCAGCAGTTCGGAGGAGTCTACAAAGGGACAGACAACTTGTATGTCGACACCGTCAAGAATTACCTCCATGCCGACGTATGGATGTCCATACACAAAACCATGCTCTACACAGCCTCCACCAAGTAGGGTTCTTGTGTTGAAGAAAGTGGCCAGAAGGGCGAAAGTGCAACAACCTTTCCGATGATTATCAGTGTAGGTGAAACTAACTCTGCTATTGCAATTTTATCAGCAAGATCCTTTAGTTCAGCAAATACCTACATCATTGTTATTACAGTTAACATCGCTGACATTAAAAATATTAGGAAACTGAAGCTCTGTGAAACCGATTGGTGTCTACTTACCATGCGCTGCTTAGGTGTAGTCCCTCGCTCCACCGCAGCAGCTGGTGTATTTGAAGGTAGACCATTATTAATCAACTTTGAAGCTAGAGAAGGGAGGGTTGACAGCCCCATATAAACTACCAAAGTTGAATCAGGGTCAGCTGCATTTTCTGCTACAAATATGGGGTCTGTTCCACCTTTTCTCGAATGTCCTGTTAAAAATCTAACACTATTTGCAATGCCTCGATGAGTTAACGGAATTCCCAGCTCTGCTGCAATCCCTGAAGCAGCAGTTATACCTGCATAGATTGGGCAATGCTGTGATATCACCCCTCAAATAACAGTAGACATTCAAGAGTGCATAAGAGAATCATCTTACTGTGATTTATCTAAATTAATCAAGATATAAAAAGAGGCAAAACGGGGAGTAGTCCCGGTGTGGTACTCCATTAAAATCAAGCTGAAGGCATGGAATACTCTAATTCCAACAACTAACAAATTAGCACTAGCTTCTGAAGCACATTGGATCTATTGCTCTGCTCCAGCTCCTTATTCAAGAATGATGTTGGTTTCAAGAATGCACTTCTCAATTAGCTAACCACCATCGCATGGGGTAGATCAGACAAGGGATAGAACATGATGAATGAATTTTTTCCCCTTACCAGAAAAGACAACTTTGGGTATTTAGAAAAGACTGTTACTTTACACATTCTTTATCTTAGAGCTAAGCTAGTTATAATTTGATAAAAGGATGAGCAAAAAAGTACCTGGAATAACTTTCACATGAATTCCTTGTTGCTGTAGAAAATCCATCTCTTCTCCACCTCTGCCAAATACCTTTACGCCCAAAGATATGGCCATCATTTTCTCCATTGTAAAGGAAAGTTAAATAGCATTGAGTTAAGATGCTTAAAAGACAAAAACTTACAAGTGGATCCCCTCCTTTAAGTCTTACTACATTGGCCCCAACTTCAGCAAAACTCAATAATAACTCGTGTATCTCCTCCTACGCATTTTAAAGGAACTCCATATCAATTTCTGAAACAATATAGATGCTGGAACACAAAAGGTAATGGCGTGGATCTTTTAAAATGAATTCAATCCATAGGCATCAAATATTAATGCAAGAACATAGCTAAAATAACCAAATGCTTACCCAAAAGAGGGCAATCTTTGGACATTAATAACAAAACAAAGGCCTGCCATAATTCACAAGAAGCGTTGAAAACTGAAAAGATGGCAGATGCATTCAAAAGGAATTGGATACCCTAAAAGCACAAATTATAAGTCATAGGTGTCACAATCGCTAACTCTCGAAATATAGAAACAGAACAACTAGAAAGGGCAATACTTGAGCAACAAAAATGAAGAAAGCACAAGTTCCGACTTATGACGCAAATAAAAGGTTTGAACTTTACTAATAATCTTTTGATTGGGATGAGCATATAAAAGGTTTGAACTTTACTAATAATCTTTTGATTGGGATGATTACCTGTGTTCTACTATGATAGCCAGCAGTCTTGCCAACGTAAAGAAGTCTAGCATTAAGACCAACCAGATCGAGAATATCATTAGAAACCAACCTATCATACAACAATAGATCAGCTTTCTGTATTACTCTCACTGCTTTTAACGTTAACAGCTCCGGGTCTCCAGGACCTGTCCCCACCAAGAAAACATTACCAGGACGCACGCATTTCTCGCCGTCATTAGCCCCTCTCTTTTGTTTAAGTACCAGAAGCAGCTTCTTAAGCTCAGGAAGCTGCAACGCAATGTCATGTTGCCTTACAGACTCTTGGTCGGGCGGGATAGGACATGAACATGGAGATTGACTTGGGTCCTCTTTCTTGTAGAGCCACTGATCTCTTTGATACCTTTGGAGGGAATGTTTTTCCGTAAATGGTGAGTTTGTACTGGAGGGCAAACAACATAAGGGGCTTGGATTTAAGGAGACAAGTCTATTGGAATTCGGTGAATATAAAGAGATAGATGGGAGCTTACATGAAAGAGCCATGAGAACGTAGGGAGTGATGAGAAACTGGGATTTGGATGATATAGTTTGACAGAGAGTAACGAACACCGGGTTTTTGTTATAGACAAAGGAGGGAGGCGTTATTCGCTTGGAGATGGATATAGACCGCTTATGGGCACAAATACAGTCTGTGCTTTGGCGTGTGCGAGTGTGAGCGTATTGGCGAGAGGGTTGGTGAAGAAGTAGCGAGTTTAATAATGGAATGAAAAGGGCGTGAAATCGAAGTGCAGCAACTTGGTTTTGTCTTTCGGTTGGCCTAGAAGGCCAAGCAGCCAAGACGAGATTTCGGCTTTTGGGCACCGAAGAGAGACAATTGTCGTTTTGGGGGGTGGACCTTCTTCTTTGCTTGAAGTTACAGGTCAAAATTTCCTATTCTTTACTTTTGAGAAGGGGCCAGCACTAAGCAGTCATAGGCCACATTTATTTAAGTAGAGTTGGGTTAAAATGTTGTCAATTATAAAGCTTGAGATTGAGCAAAAGTCCATGAAGCTTTAAGTGAGCAGCCCAATTCTAATTCTGGGAAGGGCTCAGACATGCCCATACTGAAGTCAACAGCAGTACTTTATCCCGCAACTGCTGTTGAACGCAATAAATTGTAAAAGGGGATCTTGAGCCGAGTAAATGTTACCAAGAGCTACAACCTGATGAGCCCTTTGGATAAAAACAGAACAAGGCTCATATGCAAGATGCTATTGCTATAGCCTGACTGATATGTCACCTTCTTTCATACAATTAACAATACAGTTTTTCTCACCATCCGCCTCTCCATTAATCTCTCAACGTCAACGATAACCATTCTCAAAAGAACTACATTCCAACAAGGCTCTGGGAACCATGGCTGCACTGCACAATGCTCTGCAAAATCCAGCATTCGATTTATCACTACGCCTTGTTCACACGAATTCTCTGCCCTTCGAGCAACTGCGGTGACCAAAAAGGTATCAGAGAAAGCATATGACTAAATGTATCTGACAACACAAAGGCCTCAAGTTTATTATTGGTAAACTGTTCTGCAAAGAACAGCAACAAATAAGGATGCATGGCCACATTTTCATGCAACAGGATGGTGAAAATTACCTCAGATTGTAATGCGATCTAAATTATATGGTCAAAAAATCATGTAGGTAGCAAACAAGAAGCCACTTACAGAATTATTAAATGATGATATGGCAGCTTCTACATCATCTTCTGAAGAAAATGTCACGAATCCAAAACCACTGGATTTGGAGGTCCCTGGAACCCGAGAAACCTTGGCACTCAGAACTTTCCCCTTCTCGGAAAAGAACACCTTTAGTGTCTCTGTAGTAACTGTTTTTGATAGATTTCCAACATATACCTTGTTGGGGCTGTCAATGAATTGGGTATCTTCTGTTTGAAGAAGTGTCAAGTCCACTGATGCTAAAGGTTTTTCGGTGATATTTACTTTTATCTCACGTCCCCCAATTTCCTGCAATGAAAAGAAAAATGGAATTAGTCAGCTGAGAATAGCCAGAGAGCATCAGTAGAACATCCAGCTTGACAAAGTATTGGCAAAACTTACCGTCCCATTAAGTTTTTCAATTGCAGCATTAGCATCCTCAATACTTTTCATTGTAACAAATCCAAATCTACGACTCCTGCCAGAGTATTTATCATACATAACCTGCATGAATGAAGTACAGGTACATATTACTGTCAAAGTTTCAACCTTGGGCCTCTATTGCAAGATTATCAATCGGGTCCAACCAAGCAATTGCTACCAATATGGACATTTTTCGAATAATTAGTTTATATGCCAAAATTTGTCCACATAGAACTAGTTAATCGTGGAGAAACATTGACAGGGAAGATATAAGTTGAAGGCAAACCGACAAGATGCTATGAGCTCTGAAACAACAATTCAATCCCGAGCCAACGATTGATTGAACAGTGCTCACTTAATCATTTTTGGAATTCAGCATCCAAGATAAATTAAACATTCGCGAAAGAAAAAAGAGTTCATTACATGACAAACAAAAGAGTGGTGTAAAAGAGAACAGCAAAAGGGGAAAGGTAGAGTGACCTCAGCTTTTTCAACAGCACCATGTTCTTCAACAATCTTTGCAAGTTGGTCATTGTCGACAGTCCTAGGAATATTACCAATGTAGAGCCTTCTGGCAGCCTCGGATGCGGGTGTGGTATCTTCAGCGACGGCAAAGAGCCTGTTCC
>JANSVA010000009.1:32601818-32618747 GCA_025504915.1 Erythroxylum reticulatum | reverse complement strand
ATCTCAGCAGCATGTTCTTCAACAATCTTTGCAAGTTGCTCATTGTCGACAGTCCTAGGAATATTACTAATGTAGAGCCTTCTGGCAGCCTCGGATGCGGGTGTGGTATCTTCAGCGACGGCAAAGAGCCTGTTCCTAGTTTTGGGAAAGTGAAGAGTCAGTTTTGGTGGGTTTATGGAGAAAGTGATCGGTTTTGTTGGTAGTGGCATCATTAGAGATGAGATTGGTGCCATCTCTGCCTCTTGAGTCTGAGTCTGACCGCTAATCTAAGTTTAGAAGAAGGAAGTCAGAATGCGAGCTGAGAAAGATAAGGATGATGACGAAGATCATTGGGTTGGTCTTATGGATAGTCAATTTTGGGCCGAGCTACTTGAACATCTCACAGCCCATAGTAGAATTTTAGTTGCTTTGAAGGAGCGGGGGCGCGTAATGTATATAATCGATTTTCTTTCTAGGGTTTGTAGTCGTGAGATCGAAGGGGAAGACGAAGCCAATGGCTCCCAGGAACCCAGATCTCATCAGAGGGATCGGCAAGTACTCAAAGGCGCAGATGTACCATAAGAGGGGCTTATGGGCTATCAAAGCGAAGAACGGTGGCGTCTTCCCCAACCACCACCCTCAACCTAAGCCTGCTGCTCCCGCCGATAACCCTCCTAAGTTTTACCCTGCCGACGACATTAAGAAACCTCTTCTAAACAGGAGGAAGCATAAACCCACCAAGCTCAGGTCTCTCTACTTACTGCTCTTTATGCGTGTAGCGTATTCGAACACATTCTCGACTTTATATTCATATGTTTGATTGCGATTTCTGCATATATGTGACGTGAATAAGTGCTTGTGACGAAGGAAGCAAGTACAACCTAGTGAATCACTTTATACTTTTTGTCTTCTTATTAAACTTCTTCTTTTGTCTTTTATAGAGCAAGTATTACTCCTGGCACCGTTTTGATTCTCCTTGCTGGAAGGTTCAAGGGAAAGAGAGTTGTGTTCCTCAAACAGCTTCCGTCCGGCTTGCTTTTGATTACTGGTCACTATCCCCTACATTTCCTCCCTGTAACTTTACTTCTTCTTTGCACAGTTGCTATTTTAAATAAGCTCAGGAAGCAGGGTCTGGCATTACACTTGTGTTACAATTGTGATTAGTCAGCGTAAAATAATGATCGCAAATGAGCCTATCTTGTGTTATCTTGGAATCATATTAAACTGTAGTGTGTGTGCTTCAGGGCCATTCAAGATTAATGGTGTTCCTCTGAGGCGAGTCGGTCAGTCCTATGTCATTGCCACTTCCACTAAAGTGGACATCTCTGGGGTCAATGTGGAGAGGTTTGATGACCAATATTTTGCCAAGCAAGTTGAGAAGAAGAAGGAGAAAGGCGAGGGAGAGTTCTTTGAGGCTGAGAAAGAGGTTGGTGTCTTAAAATGCCTCATGCTTACAGTGAGCAGTGAAGTTCTATTTATATTTTCTTCTCATTTTTTTTCCCCCAATTTGCAGGAGAAGAATGTGCTACCAGCAGAGAGGAAGGATGATCAAAAGTCTGTGGACACACAACTGATTAAAGCAATTGAATCTGTTCAAGACCTGAATTCCTATTTGGCTGCGAGGTTTTCACTTAAGGCTGGAATGAAACCGCATGAACTTGTGTTCTAGACTGAAGTTCTAGGATTATCTCTTTTACTGTTTCTTTACTAGATATCGATTGGGCAATAGACAGTTGGATGAACCTCTACATCCAAGTTATTCATAGTGTGGGGAATTTTGTTTTCTCACGTATACACTTTTTGTAGCATGATTTCTAGCACTACTAAACTTATGAAATAACAGTCGCGTGTTGTTTTGTGTCCTTATGTGTGGTTAGTTGAATGGTAGTATGACAAGCACTTAACTTGGGAAGTAGCTGCAGGATCATTATATTATTTGTTCATTATGGACAAATAGTCCACCACACCTACTATACTTGTTAAGTTGGGTTAGATTGAAATAACATTTTTTTGTAAACAAAACAAAACATCCTAAGTTGGCTGGCCTATTTGGGGAAATCAAGTACTTGGTAATGGGACATTTAGATAACAGAATTTATCCACTCGTTGTACTGCATTCAGATGGTTTTTAAATACAAGTTTTTCTTAGATGAAATTTGGAAGAGTACTACTTGATAGTTGTTTGAACCGAGTAAGTTAATACCTGTTTATCCTTGGACTTCGTACTCTCTTTATTTATTGCTGCAACAGAAACAGTCTCTACTCGGATAAGGGGCTCCAGGTCATGAAAACCAGGCTTTTCCTCATAGAAAACTTGACATAATATTTATTGGCACGCACAAGAAGATTATGCGATTACAAGCTGATAGGTAGAGCACAGGAGGGGTTGAAATTGTCACAGTAAGCTATCTGTTCGAGGTGGTAATCTTTTGAAGAAGTTGCTGGGGACCGAAGGTAGCTTGCTGCGGAACCTAGGATGGCGCAAATAGTACAGACCTGTGACCAGAGCCACGACTCTGAATGGAGTCGCATAGAGAACCACTGCAGCACAGAGACAGAACACTATGAAAAGACTAGTAGCTCTGGGGTCCCTCCAGCTAAGTAGAGACTGAAACCTCTCCCCTTGAGTTGCTATGTCCCCCACCACTGTTTGAATTCTTCCTGCAATGCTTCTAAGCCGGTCGTACCTGATTCGAACAACATCTTGTGACTTGGAAGTTGGAAACGTGTCAAATTCTTCGTCAAGTTCGTCTGGGTGCACAGCTTCTGCCCATGAAAGTTTCGTATCCATATGAGGTGGGTACCTTGGTCGGTACCTGTAGTTCCATATCCCAATGAAGAACATGTAGAGAAAGGCAGTGGGGAGTAGCAACTCTGGATACCAAATCAATATCAGAAACAAGATGTGAACCAGAACTGACGTTACTGGGTTCCTCCATTGACAAATCTCAGTGAACCATCGGCTCATCGAGATGGCTCCAGAAATAAGCGACATGATTCTGAAGAAGTTGGCTTTACTTCTCCGCATGCTCCACATGTGGGAATCCACATCCAACATGTACTCGACCACCTCTTTTCTCAGAGGTGGCTCGGCCCGACCAAGCCTCACAGCTACGATGCTCATGGCTTGGTACCTTAGACTATCTACTTGGTTCACCGTGAATGGATGCAAGTAGTGCATTTTTGGTAGCAAAGGATGACCATAGACGTATATCATTTGAGCGACAGACAGGGTGGTGAATCGAAATGCCAGTTGGAGCTCTCCCATTTTCTTGAGCCCGTTGGGTTGCAGAGCAAGAAGTGGATATGAATGTGTATATATGCGATGAGCTTCTAATGTTGACAGTCGGATTCTTACTTTTCCAATCCGCGAGTCCCTCACTGCTGCACCGCCCTCTGCACCTGCACCTGCAACTCCACCTCCCAAATGGCAATTATCGAAAACCCCCAGTGTTATGACAGTGCAGGGATCATAAACTTCCCATGTATACTGCTCGTTCCACTTGGGATTGAAAGTTTGGAGAATAGTTCTTGTCCGAACCCATTTCTGGCCGTACTTAGCTACGCAGTAAGCGTCAGTGCTTCCTTGACCATTCTTCATTTTCATGGGAAGCAGGCCTTGTGCACTTAATATCCCCACTTCCAATATCCCCACCGGTTGTTTCCACAACTGCCTTGACGTTGGTCTTTGATCACTTATGTACATCGTTGATTCATCCAGTACGTGGTACCCTCCTTCAAGGCAAATTCTCAAGTGTACCCTGCTTGCAAATTTTAGCTCTCTTCTTCTATCTGCTTCCAGGACG
This sequence comes from Erythroxylum reticulatum, assembly GCA_025504915.1. Lineage (NCBI taxonomy): Eukaryota > Viridiplantae > Streptophyta > Magnoliopsida > Malpighiales > Erythroxylaceae > Erythroxylum > Erythroxylum reticulatum. Next base: position 32,614,962 of record JANSVA010000009.1, on the reverse strand, counting down.
CCAAAGCCATACTTCTCTAGATTGAACCACTGAGAATGAAGTGGCCGGTGATCTAGCCGCTTCTCAAACATGGTGAGTGGTAGGCTTATCTTCCCCAAAATGTCATCTCTTGTAGGGTGCAATCTATCCTCAACAGTGATCAGAAGCTGCTCTTCAAAAGGCTCTGCCACTACGAAAACCAAATCTTCGTTCCACATAGGGTTAGTGGTTGGAGTAGGGTATATGGCAGTCTTAAGAACTTGATACCCAACTTGAGCTTTGACAAAAACTTGTGGCAGCCGACTTTGATCATTAGGCACGACGTCCTGAGCCTCAATCACATTCACCCTTAGGTACCACAACTTAGGAGAGACATAAACTTTGGAACGTATGCTTACAGCACCCTCTCCATAAACAGAGGCAGCATCAGAGTGCCAAGCGTCTGAAAAAGCTTCATCTGCCTGTGTTCCCATCCAAACTGCAAGCATTATCTCTCCTCTCACCTTCCCTCCACCTCTTCGTTCTTCCAATCTATACCACTGAGGAGCCAGTGGGCTGTCTGGCGGAACTCTGGTAGGAATCTCATTCAAGTCGAACACCACTCTACCAAGATAGTCATCTCTTCCCACCATTTCCTTATCTTTGACGAAAACTTCTAGCACTGATGACTGAATTCGTTCCTTTGAGAATGAAAACACTTGGTTCCACTCTGGATTCATTTTCTTCTCAAAATGCTTTGTTCTTCCCTTGTAGTTGCCCAGTTTTACTTCCACGTAAGGATCGCAGCTCCCAGTGATGGTACTTGGTGGAAGATCTTTGGCTTTAACAACTCTAACATATAGATAGAAAGTCTGCTCCACCAGATCATATGTGCTAGCAAATCTGTCTCCATTATTCATCCATCCCCTTCCTCCGTAGACTCCACCACTTGGCCACCGCTCTCCAAGCTGCGGATTTGTTTCCTTCAAATTGTAGTCATCTTCTGTCTGCATGGTGTGTGGATCACCTTCCACTTGCCTTTCCAGTACTGATAAACTGGGTTGCTGCTGAACTTGATGCTTGTATTCACTTACTTGAGCGACCTGCTTTCCGGCCTCCGCCTTTGGCTCTTCTTCTTTGTAAATAACACCACAGTCAGGAGAATTCGAGAAGTGATTCACAAACTCTTCTGAAGTATGCTTTGCTTTTGGAATGGTAGGTAGTGTTTTGTGATCAGGTAATTGGGGAGTGAGAGGAAGAGAAGGAAGATGAGGGATTTCTGATTGTTGGGGTGGAACACAAGCTTCAGCAGCTTGTGGGGTGGCAGGAAGAGGGCATTTGGTTTCAGAGAGAGAAACTTTCAGACCAATGTAACCTTTCCCACTAGACAGAAACAACTTGCTTTGTAATGGATAATTTTGATAAACTACTCCATTCTTGACAATGTTTGAACAAGGAAGTCTAACCCTACCAAGGAAGTTTCGGCCAGGAATAGGTCTCCTCTCGTTGTACACAGAAACCTCTATGAATTGGTGAACGAAATTTTTGGCTTCGTGAACATCAAAGAAAAGTTTTTGGTTCCAAACTGGGTTGAGGTTCTTTGGGATAGTTTTGGTTTTGCTGAGTTGGTTTTGGAAGTCAACTTCTACAAAAGGGCTAGATGATCCTTCCCCGTCTTTGGGCATAAGATTGTGAGCATCCACCACTTCCACTACTAGTTTCATGGTTTATCGTGTCTTTATTGGGAAGAAGTGGCAGTCATCAAGACATCTATAACTCGCATTGGAAGCAAAGAAGTTCCACTCATCAAGGCAATGCATCGAAAGGAAGGAATAACTATTTTTAGTGGAATAGCTTCAATTGCTATAGATTTTCCAACGAAGAAAAGAATGTTTTGACGTAGAAGCTGCCTGTCAGTTTTTGTACAAAACACAAATATATACCCAAGAAGGAAGCACCAACTTTATTTAAAGCGAATGTTATAAACTGCACATCTTTCTTTTACTCCAGATGACACTTGTATTTGTTCGCCAAGTTAAATGGTGAAGGTAGAAGAAGAAATGCGGTTCCTATTGTGATTGGCTCATTCGTATCCAAATTATAGCTTCTTGCAAAATGTTTCCCTTTCATGTTCATGTGAAAACTAGTATAAAAGCTAAAGCTGGCTTATCCAATCCTGACAGATATGTATATATATATATATAGATATAGCTTTTTCCTTTTCCATCACCTTGATCCAAAGCTTGACATCTTTGTCAAGAAAGGAATGAGTGGCATCCATCCTTGACTATTCCTTTTCTCTTTGAACCTTCATTTTACTTAACATGCGAGACATATAGATTGCAAGAATTCTGCATTCTATCTTAACAATTACAATGTAGCTTAATTACAAACATGCTTTTCTTCTGTGGCCAGCAATGCCTATGTGAAGAAACTAGAAAAGTGATGAACAAATACCTTTCCTTTTGGTTTCTTCTGATTAACCTATTTACCACATTCTAACTTAAGGTGGCTGATCTCCAATTATGCAAACAGAAAACGTAAAGACCTTATGACTCCCAGCTCCTAGAACCCAGTTGACTGTGCACGAGTCTACAAAGTGAAGTTAGTGAATGAGGAGCATTTAAGAATTAAGAACAATGCTTGTATTAATAAGCCCAGGTAATAATTAATAGTCACTGTTTGGGCTTGGATCAGAAAAGCCTGAAGGTCTTCCGAAACAAGATTCAGCCCATTATTTTATTATTGAGAGTTGACACACGCGAAGGGGGTCCGACTTGTGTTGAGACCATGAAGCAATTGCAAGCTTCATGGTCTCACGTCATAATCGTTTGTGGTTGGGCTATGGGCTGTAGTACCCGAAACAATGAATCACGTAGCGGAATACGACATGTCGTGTGGGTGACATTCGTCAGTTTTTTCTTGGGGCGTGACGGAACCGGACGGGACCCCTATTACTGAACTGAATCTGTCCCTCGCTCGCTTTCTTTCTCCGTCGCGCAGCTGCTAGACTCTTCCAAGATTAGGGGAACTCTATTCTAGGGTTTACGCGGGTCTCAGCCTTCCCTCAGACGAGAAGGAGGGACTTGATACTTCTAAATATACACGCCCCAAGCTTACTTTCATCACTCTTCGGTTCATAAGAACCTCCCAAAATGGTTCGTTCCCGCGGCATCAAGCTTGCGCGTTGGCTATATCGACGCGACCTTCTTCAAGAATTTTCTACCTCCGTAGGATTCGATATTCCTTCAATTTTCAATTCTTTATCGTCAGTGATAATTTTCTATTCTTTCCTCTGAGTTTGCTTTTCCCTTTTCAAGTTGCAGGCATACAAGAGCGTCTGGAATGAGAGTTCGAGGAGATTCAGCACTAGGAATTGCCAAGTTTTTGGCGATTGCTATTCAAAAATCGGTTGGTTTATGTTTTTCTTTATCTCCTTTTCTTTACCCGAGACGGATTGTTGTGGAATTGGATTTCTTCATTGGGATTTTCTAGTTGCATTGATCTTATACTATTCGATATCGCTCTGTTCTTATTCACTTCCACGTTGCAGTTAAAAGTAGAAGCTGGTTGATGCTGGGGGCGCTTAATGGCAATTTGTGTGCAGCGAGGTTGATTCATGGAACTGGTATTTTCATATTGCTTCTTCATGTCGGCTATTTCAATCCAAAAAAACTTTCCCTGTTTTTACTTTAGTTGACAATTAGTTTCTTACTGGTAAGCACCAACAGAGAGAAACACATACTCATAGCCGCGTCTGTTTTCTTTTTCTAGTTTCCTGTTATTGATTGTCTCTCGCTCTCTTTTTTCTTCTTTTTATTTTTCCAACTTCGGGACAGCAAATTTGTCTAGAGACTATTATGATGTACTGGGTGTTAGCAAGAACGCCAGTCCTTCGGATATCAAGAAAGCTTATTATGGGGTTGGTTTCGTGCTCATCTTTTTCTCGTAACTTTCAGTGTTCTGGTTGTTTATTCTGCATCCATATTCACTCCACTCCCCTCTTCCCTGGAACTTGAATTTCCAATTTAATCTACTTGGTTTCATGGTTTTGATTGCTATTCCAATTCTTATTCCCCAGCTGGCTAAGAAGCTCCATCCTGATGCAAACAAAGATGATCCAGAAACTGAAAAGAAGTTCCAAGAAGTTTCAAAGGCTTATGAGGTAATTATTACGAAGACCAGAAATATTGCCCATCTTGTGTTCAGGTTCTGTATATATTAAATGCATTTGGTCTTTTTCTTTTTGTTATTGTAGGTGTTGAAAGATGAAGAGAAGCGTGCACAATATGATGAGGTTTGGTGATAATTTTAGTTTATGATATACAATTTATTTTTCACTAAATAAACAATTAGCAGCATATGATCGTATTAGTACTACAATAGGATTCACAAGGCTTTAAAAACTGTCTTTTCTTATATTTATGCACTTAAGCATATATATAAAGGCATCTCTTTCTCTCTCTTATTCTAGAAAGTTACCATTGATTTGGATGTCTCATTGCTTTTATGTTTGCATGTTTAAGGCTGATTTTCTTCTTTTTTTTTCTAGCTGTTGTGCTACTTGGGGCTTTTACTGATTTTTCCTTTCTTCTACTTTTTAAGCTCGGCCATGATGCATTCGAACACCAAAGTACAACTGGTTATCAGCCTGGTGGGGCTAATCCATTTGAAGACTTCTTCAGAATGGATGATGTGATAACTTCCTCTTACCTTTTGTTCTTCTTCTTTGTTTTCTTTTTGGGAGGATTCACCTTTGGTTACGTTTATTCTGATACACTTTCTGTGAATGGAGTTAGATATTCAGCAACATATTCAAACAGAAGCTTGGTGGTCAGGATGTTGAGGTGCTTATTACTTCTCTTTGTTGGAGATGTCGTGTGATATTTGAGTTTAATTCTAGGGTTCGTATACTTTTTTCTGCTATGTAGGTTTCCATTGAACTGTCTTTCATGGAAGCTGTTCAAGGATGCAACAAAACTATCACGTTCCAAACCAATGTGCCTTGTGAAGCTTGTCGTATGTTGATTTCTTTTGCCTCCATTGAATTAATTCCTTCCAGTCTGGTGACAGCGTATACTGTGCCAATCCTACTCAGTTTCCTGATTTTTTGCAGGTGGTGAAGGTATCCCTCCTGGAGTAAGACCTGAACTTTGTAGGCGCTGCAAAGGCACAGGAGTGGTGAGTTATATTGTATGCTCTTCCTGAAAATTTATTTGATACATGATGGTGCTTTCCCTGGTTATTTATCTCATTACCCTATTTACAGACATTTACACAAAAAGGCTTTTTTAGTCTTCAACAGACCTGTAATCAATGTGGTGGAACTGGGCAATCGGTATGCCACAAACCCTTGATACTTCATCCATTTATATCCATGTGTGTGGATTGGTTATGCTTGCAATGATGAAGCTGTAATCTCTTACAGAATCGTGATTTCTTAGTACTGCATTTGATAACTGTGATGGAGCTGCCCTCATATTAGGGTTCTTGGATTAGAGTTATGTGAAAGTTTTTATGGATAGATCGCCTGCTTGATAGATGCTTTTGTCAATTTATGCATCCTCCAGTAACTTTAGATTGATAGCTAAACTCAATTTATGAGTTTCTTAGCATGCTTGATCCTAATCAGATATGTTACAAAACTTGTTTAATTGAAGTATTCCTTTTAATTTCTTGTGACATGGTTCCTTTAATGACGTTGGACAAATAAAAGCTATGTCAACTAGTTAATAAAACTTCTGAAAATTGAAAAAATCTAGGCTGTTGGATTTTGGTTAAGTTACTGGAATTTAAATTTCAGGTCTGTAATTTAAGAATAGGTTGCAATTCATGATAAGATTGCCGGGAATTCTAGTTGGAATTGCTGGAATCTAGTGCAGAAAACAAACAATGGATTGTTTTAGGAATCACTCCTTAGATTGTGAAACTGTGAATTCCTTTCGTTGAATAGCTAAATATAGAAAACTATGGATTCCCAACTAAGATTTCTAAAATAGAATTGAATTCTACACTAATCAAGATCATATTCTTAAATAAACTTCAGTCTCAAAATAAACTAGGACAATACAGCAAACTTATATTTTAAATCCCAGCTAATAAGGAAAACTTAGCATAAGTAATTGACAAAGCTGCCACTTACTGTCATTTTTTACGTGTACAGTAACTTGAATAGTGTCACATCAACTATCACCCTTTATCCCACCAAAGTAAAGCTTGTGGACGACGGGTTGGTTCTATCTTGTTTTGCTTATAGACTTTAAACTGTTTTGCCACTTTCATCCTATCCTTTTTAGGAGTAATAATGCAGGAACTGCACATGGATTAAAACTTTCTTGAATGAACCTTTCCCAACAACTCTACTACCTCTTTTCTTCATTCCCAATAAGAATTAGGCATATGTTGGAAGATCTGGTAAAGTAGACTAAAGTATTAGTTCAATAGCATGCTGACATCTCCTAAAAGAGGTTATTCACTTTGTAAATCATCAGGTAAGGTTTGAAAAATCAGCCAGTAGCTTTACTCACTTTCAAAGTATGTTTCAATATCTTGTTTTGGTTACTTCTCTCATACTAGTGCAGAACTAATTTGCTTTTTCTGGCTAACAGCTACAAACTCTTTGTTCAAATGTATTAACAGGCCATTCCTGAGTATTTATGGCTGCTTTGTTACTTTCCTTTTTGCTTCTTGACTGTTTCTACCTTCATAGACTTCAAAGTTCCTTCTTTCCATCCAACATTAATTGATAGGTATTAGACTTAACGAAATGCTTCACATCACATTGACCAATAAGATATGACATACTATCACAAGAATTATCCTGGATCAAGTAGAATCATCATATACTTCTGGTTTGGAAGATACCAAGTACTTTCGAGTAAGATCAATTTGTGTTGCTTTTAGTCATTGGATATTTCCCTATACACCCTTCTGTTCTACGCCATCATTGTTGAATCAAAAACCTATGTTGACTTACTATCTAATAAGAGAAGATTAGCATAAAATAAACTGACAAAACTGAGCTTGCTGTCACTGTTCACGTGAACAGTGATGTGGACATATTCAGATAATCTCCAACTTTGGAGCCCACCAAATTAAAGTTTGTGGATGAGGCATATGCCCTCTTTTTTTTCACTTATAAATTTTAAACTGTTTTGGATTAGCTTTTTATTTGCATGGTTTGGCAGAGCTTTTGCAGGTCTTGCAATGGGCGTAAGGTTGTGAGGGGTTCAAAGACAATTAAGTTGGACATAATGCCAGGTTACCTCATATATTCTCTCATGTTGTCTGCCATTCCAGCTGCAATAACTTATTGTGATTGGGTTTCTGCTCTTGTGGACTATGTCCTTTGGAACAATTCAAAAGTTAACTTAAATAATTGGTAAACAATTTGTAGCCAAATATGCTGTAGATGTTCTTCAAATCTCTTCAAGTCTCTAACTATCACCTACTTAGATGCAAGCACTGCAGGTTACTGAGATTACTTAATTCCAAAACGTTTCTTTGCGAGAAGTACCCCATCTCTTACTGCATTTGAGATACAAGGGACCCTTTGAGATGTAGAACTTTGTCAAGTTAATTCCTTCTTATAAAGCTTTATATTTCTATCGTTCATGGTTTTAAATCTCAATTAAGTTTAAAACTCTAGCCTCTCACATGAAATTGTTATATTCTTGAACTAAGATTCAAACCTCTCACATGAAATCGTTATATTCTTGAACTAAGATTTAAATTCATTTGAATGTATTCTGAAATTACAAAAATAATGTCATTGAATAGTGGTGCATTGAAAATTGTCATTTCTTAGTGGTTGAAACGATACTTTTTTGTTGTTTTATTATTGAAATGTGATGAATCGGAAAAGTTTGAAAGTTAACCAATTTTTTTCCTTGCTGTTAGAATTAAATTCTTTATCATAATTCTTGTTTCATAATCCTGTTTGTACTAACTTTCAAATATCTTTGTTCCTAGATCTGTTTTTGTTATGGCTCATACTTTTCACCTTCTTGTTATTTACAGGAGTGGACAACAACGAAACTTTGAAAGTGCCTAGAAGTGGTGGAGCAGACCCAGATAGAAGTCAACCTGGCGATCTCTTTGTCACCATCAAGGTGACTAAACTTTTTTCTTGCATATGTTTCATTTTGTTATGTCAAAGATGCAACTATTGCGGCTAAAGAAGATATGAAATCATCTTTATGAAAAAATTAAAGTTAAGGCTGTTTTCTTCGCAGCTTAGGTGGCAGGATATGTCTTCTTAGGGCATATTATTTGTTACTTCTTTTCTTTGGTATGTGGTCAACTGCTTTGATGTGCATCCTCGCAGTGGAGAAGTAGGGGCTGGTTCCATTTTTGTAGTTGTTATGGTAAGGGGTTGACTAGTATTGAGAGATATATAAAGGCATCTGCAGGCAAATCGACTGTCTTTTTAGGCGTTAGGATAAGGAAAATATATGCACTGCTAGAGTAAAAACATCAGTGGCTTTATCTGTTATAAAGGCATCTGCAGGCAAATCGACTGTTTTTTCAGGCGTTAGGATAAGGAAAATGTATGCACTGCTAGAGTAAAAACGTCAGTGGCTTTATCTGTTATCTGTTTGCATAATAGACCGTCCCCCATGTTTCTCTTTTCCTTTTAACTTGTATGCTACTTTAGTATGGCCGAATGCTTATATGTCCAATGTTTATGTTTATGAGGATAACTAGAAGCAATATTCTTTTACTATAGGTGAGAGAGGACCCTGTGTTCCGCCGAGAAGGCTCTAATGTTCACGTAGATGCTGTTCTTAGTATCACCCAGGTAAGATCTATTGCAAACTCATGGCTAAAAAAGTTTTTTCAAACCCAATGGAATATAATCCTACTTGATGTGTTTGGTAGGGATCAGCAAAGGTCTTTAACTTTTTAGAATAATCCACGACCGATTTGGCCTTATTTTTTCCCTTCATATGTTTTACCCTTTATGTTGCGCCTTTCTGTAAATCATGCCACTTCTTTAGTTATCCGTATGGTGTGATTATTTAACATTCAAAGTTGCTTCATATGGCTCTTCCACAGGCGATTTTGGGTGGAACAATTCAGGTCCCAACCCTTACAGGAGATGTTGTGCTCAAGGTTTGTTGAGTTCTTGTTCGGAAGTTAAATTGTTCAACTAGTTAGCAATTCATAACTGTTTATCTTTTTCAGGTTCACCCTGGGACCCAGCCGGGACAGAAGGTGGTTTTAAAGAAAAAGGGTGAGAACACGATTACTTGGTGTCCTTACTAAATCCTTAAGCCTTGCCGGTTTATGAGTTGGTTTTCTTGTTCTCTTGCAGGTATAAAAACAAGGAGCTCGTATACATATGGCGATCAATTTGTGCACTTCAATGTCAGCATCCCAACGTAGGGCTTTCTGATCCAAGTTTCATTTGTCTTACTATTTACGATACCCATTCGTAGTGAATCTTGCATAGAGATTATTCAGCTTGTCTTTGTGTTCATAGTGGAGTGGAGGGTAACATTACTTTTCCTAACATTTTCTGATGACTAAAATGCAGAAATTTGACTCCAAGGCAACGAGAATTGATTGAAGAATTTGCCAAAGAGGGACAAGGCGAGTATGACAAACGCGCTGCCGAAGCATCTGGTTGAAAAGAATGGGGTCATAGTTAAAGCAAGGGGCTGTTTCTGAAATGATTGGGGAAAAGGCCGGCAATCTCATGGCCTGTTTCTGAAATTTTGTATCAGAAATATTTGTAGTTTCGAGATGTCTATTTAAAGCAGAATGTTGGTTATATGCGTGGCGTATCTTTTGCTTACAGTTAAAAAAAGTAACTATTTATTTTTGCTTTAGTTCCTTGTATATGATACGATTCTAGATGTAAAGATAACATTTCGGAGATAGGTTTCGGAGTACTTCCAAGTTTGGAGCTAGGCTTGGACGTAAGATGGTGCTTGGCTTCGGAGTTAATATGGAGTTAGGTTTGGATGGACACAGGTTTTGCGTTGTAGGTTTGTAATTAGGTCTAATATAAGCTGTGAAATAGGTTTGGAATTGTTTGAAGTTAGGTTTGGAAATAGTTAGGCTTGGATTTGGGTTTTTGAAACATAGGTTGGGAGTTAAATATGGAGCTAAGCTTTCGGAATTGTCACGCTAGGAGCTAGGTTTGGAATTAGGTTGGACAGTATGAAAGACAAATGGTTCTGTAATAGGCAAGGGGCTAAATTTTGATTTTGGTACTTTTTTTCAAGTTCTTAGCTGGGCTTTGAGTTTTAGATGGACCCGAGACACATAACTGTACATAATCTTAAGATGGAAATATTTTGGCGCTCAACATAATTAGTTGCAACGCTGCTTCAACTAGCCCAAGCATCGGCTAGCAAAGTCACATCGTTCAGGATCAATTGAATTCGTCTCTAAAATCTTATTTCCACCTAATACCCTTTTGCTTATTTGATAATTCGCACAATTAGTCAATTACTTGACTACCTATAGAACTCGGTGGCCGCTAACTTTTAAATAAGATTTTACGAAGTTACTACTTTCACGGGGCTGGACAAAATTATACATTTGCTCAATGACAATTAACTAAAAAATCTCTCCTACAGCTTTCAAGCTGCGGCTTTAGCCTTGGATTTCTGCTTCTTGGCATCCAACGATGCTAAGCCTTTGCCTAATCCGACAGGAGCTTCATGTTGCCCTGATGGTTCATCCTCTTTAGTATCCACTGCAACATTTGATGGTTGGCCATTGGTTTCTTTCGTCACACCTGTTTCATCGTTCTCAACCGCATCTGGGGTGATGCCTGAATTAATGATGTTAAGAAGCTGAGTCAGTGGTTGGACGGGAACAGCATGTGGCCGAGTCAAGAGGCCTCTAGCTGCTGCTTTCTTCCTAACTTCTGCTGCTGCTCGAGCAGCCCGTTCATCTACACCCCTGCCTCCTCGTGTAAGGGTTTCTCCTATTATTGCCGCATTAATAGATTTGTTTGCTGAAGCACTAGAACTCCCAGAACCTCCAGCCCCTGCAGCAGCCTGGAATGCTTGAATCAAATCAGGGTGGGCCTATAACAAAACAATTTCAAGGTGAGAATAGAACTTCAACTAGGTTCATGTGTCCACAGCCAAGATGTAAGGATATTTTGCCCCATGCAAACAATCATTTATGTTCTAACTACCATGTAATAATGATGTCCATCAAATCATTGACATTTAGTCAATCAAATTGGTAAAACCACCTTCAGGATATCAATTGCCTTTTGAGCAGAAGCAGCATCCAACGCCTGGCCTTTCTGCTTCTGTGCATTCATCTGCAATGTAAAATTAGTCAAAACCTGTTGAATACAATATACAAAAATGCTTATCAAAAGTACTGCGTCTACCTGCAGTTCACGCATTTTAAATCTCTTTATCCAGTTCTGAGAGTCTCGGGTCCTGGAGTCATCCTCACCTAGTTGTTTAACAAGAATATCATATGTTTTCTTCTCATGCTGCGCAGAGTGCAAAGAAAAAACAGTTACCACCATAAGATACTTATCGCAGAACACTTAAAAAATCCCTTGGAAGATACATGCCTGATGAGAAAGCTTGAATGCACCCATACAGTTGAATGCAATAGCAAGGGCGTGATAGCACACAGCAGTTTGAATATGCTCCTCCCCTAATAGTCGCTCATTCTTTTTCAATGCCTCCTGTAGATAGCGAAGAGCAGTATCCATTTTTCCAATATCTTGGTACATCATGGCCACATTTATAAATGTAGCCGCTACATCAGGGTGATTTGGACCTGACGACAAACTCAGCAAAAGTAGTGCACGGGACATGTGCTTTAATGCAAGTTCGGTTTGGTTCAGTCCGTGGTAGAAGAGAGCCATATTACCATAGCTGCGCTACAAATCAAGCACTTGCATTAACACAATATCCGTAACAAAGATACAAAGGAGAAAGGGAAAAGGGAAAAGGAGGAAAAAGAAAGTGACATGCAACACCTAACAGGGATGACTCAACAACAGGGGACAAAGTTAATATCGAAGAGAATGTAAAGAACCTACCTGTGAGCAGTATCTGGATGATCTAATCCAAGGCATCTTTCATTTATAATTAATTCCTTATGCTGTTGTATGATAGCCCCAGCCATATCTCCAGCATGATAAAGAACCATGGCAAGATACCTAATGATTTGAAATCAATTTCACATATAAGAAATACAAGAATCTTAAATAAGAATGTGTTGATAAAGTTGTTGACCTTGATGTTGAATGCAATAGAACAAGGAAAATAACATACTAATAGACCCTCAATTCATAACGTGGAGGAAGAACAAATGCTAAAAGCTATAGCAGTTGAGTTAAGAAGAGTACCGACAGCAGTTAGCAACCTCTCTATGCATGGGACCAGTGACCTGAAACACGTTACAACATCAGATGCCAACCTCTAAGATTTTTCCACAACCCAAATAAAAACCATGCAATACCTGTTGAAGAATTGAAAACGCCTCCGAGAATGATGTGTAGGCTTCACTAAGCATACCCTGAATAAGATCCACACAAGCAGTGTAATCAATTTCATAGGATTCTGCAATACTAAACCATTTTCCCAGATATTTAGAAACTACAGATATGGATTTCCACGCCTAGTTCCGAAAGAGAAATTCTCAAACATTGTTCCAGCACATGAAATTAAGAAAATAAGATCAAGCTCAGTTATCCAGCACCAACAAACTTCAAATTTCCATAAATACTGGCAATATTGAAGCCTTCCTAAAGCTGAATTTGTGCCAAATTGGAGTAAAATCAAGTGGAAGTTTGGGTTTAAAATAACTAAAAATTCAGTGCATACCTCAGCCAACTGAACTTTTCCAGTTTCCACAAGATCCTTAGCTTGTGTACACACTGGAATTGAGTGCTTCACCACAGGTTGGAGATCTGAAATATCTGAGGTCTGGAATGGTGTAGGGGAATTAAGATCATATTTGCGAGCTGCAATTGTAATGCCCGCCTGTTAAGGGAGTCATATCAAGGTGAATTTTTTAGCATTCAGGAATTCTGGCTCAACCCCGTTAAGCTAATTATTAAACTCTTGGACTCCAATAGGAAGTTGAAAGTACCTTTTGGCAAAGATTACGTACAACTGAAACTTTCTTTACCCATGACCTTGCATCATCTGGCAACTCAAACTACAACCAAATTGGAAAACCTTTATGGTCA
>JANSVA010000009.1:32586328-32596453 GCA_025504915.1 Erythroxylum reticulatum | reverse complement strand
CTTCCTGTATACACCAATGCCTAATACTTTTGACTATAAGATAGATGAAAAGACAAAAATGCATACCTTCTGTAGCTTGGAGGAGGATTAAATGATGAAAACACAATGCTCTCCACACACTTGATCTCTTTTGATGGACACGATAGCAGCTTACCAATGGACCCTGAGACATCCTCCATGAATCCCAGACCATCAAGCTCAGGAACATCAGTTCTCACAGTGTCTGGATAGCAGTAAATAAATTATAAATATATTAACATATTTCATAACGAAATTAAGTGATATCACATGCTTCTCAACGACATGAACTGTATACGTAGAAAGACATATAAGACAAGGTACCTGAACTCGTAGCCTTATTTTGTGCTGTCTCATACTCGAGAGCAAGAGAAGTTGATAACGAAGCATGAACTGTTGAAAGTGATAACAGTTCTCTAGTGCGGTGAACATGGGCTCTTATTGATCTATCATCATAGGGTGCTGCAAAATAATCATCATGTTAGAGTCCACATCCACTCCTTGGCACAAGAAAAAACAAGAAAGATGGATATACCAGCAACCATCTCCAAGGAGCAACCCCCAGTTGTAATATCAGCTACTTCAGAAACCTCATTATAATCTTCTAGCTGATGAGTGGAACCATCCTTTGTATGGAGCAACAAGTCATAGGATGTGAAGAAACAAGTCTCAGGAGCATCAAGAAGAAACTGTCTTATGTCCATGACGGAATCTCCCGGGTTCAACTGTAATGTATACCATAATGTCAAGTTTTTTGGGTTAAAGAGTACAAGCATCACACTTACTTTTAAGTACTAAAGTAGACAAGAGACTTGTTCAAAACATTCTCAAGCATTATCTGTCATATAATATTTTCCAAACAGCGAAAGATACAATTTAGCTCACTTGAAGCTCAAGTTTCTCGCCACTTTGTGTTTTGACACAGACAGGATAGAGACGAAGATCGCCTGCAGCACAGCAAAAGATCAAGATTAAGAACATTCAACTATGACAGTATATATAAATTGTTTGAACATATATAATGCTTTGACGAAAGATAAAACAATGACTGCTATAGAAAAAGTGGTAAAGCTAAAATAGGGGTGCAAATGAAACAAATAAATCAAACATTCAAATCCTTCTCATTTCCTTTTTAGAAGTGAAATGACATGCAACTGACCGAGTTCACTTCAAAACCTAATTGTTTTAGAGGAACCAACACTCTGTCAGTAAATAATGTCCCAAGCAGTTACACTGAAATATCAGAAAGAAAGTGGTCACATATAGTTGTAAATAAGCATATATTAGTTCCTGGTCTTGAAGATGGCCATAAATGTTTTTCTCTTTAGTTTTGGTGCCATCTTTCAAAGAATCACATATACTAACACCAGTAAGCAGAAGTTCTTCCTTCAGAATGAAGGTCTAAGTGAGGTTTGCAAGGACGAAGCTATATCAGAACAAAATTCACCTTGCTTCTGTTCAGTTGTTGAACTTCCTGTTTCAGTCACCTGTGCATCAGGTTTTGATTCACTTACATCTGGTACACCATTTGCATCAGCTTTCTTAGTGTCTGAAACAGCTGAGTTATCTTTCACAGCACCACTAGATGATACATCCGATTCAGAGGAGTTAACAGCATTGATTTGCCCCCTCCGGTTCCTCCCTTTACTAGACTTCCCCGCCATTTGACCCCCTATTGCAAAGGTTCTTAGTGATTAAGAGTATTCACAAAGTTAGGGAAAGAGAGCTAAATCGAAAGGCGAAGACATATAAGCGAGAAACAATTGGAATTTACATTAAACAAACTAAACTACCAGAACAACGATACTAATATGCAACTAAAAATATCGCAAAAATGCGCTAAAAGCCCAAAGATATCCAAGAGCCAATAAGCAGAATCCATAACCCAAAAGCTAAAAGCCAGAGCAAAGCAACGATGTACAATAAGCAAAGAATGAGCAAAAGCTACAATCGACTGGTATACAAGGAGTAAGAAGGAGATACATACGAATACGAAGACAGGAGGAGAAGGAAGGAGGGCGGCTCCTGATGAACTGAAGCGAGGTCAAGGGTTTAGCCTGCAGACAGAGAGAAAGAGAGATGGTGAAGTGAGGTGAGGTTTTAGTAGCAAATGTGCTGAGAGGCGGCGAAATTTCTCTCTCTTTCTGGCTGGCTTAATGATTTATTTGATTTGAAAGAGGAGACTATGATGGGCTGGGCTTTTGAATTTAATTAGATCATATCGGGCCTCCTCTTTCGACTCTGTAATGGACTGGGCTTTTAGATTCATACAGACATAATCGGGCCTCCTCTTTTAGCCTCCTCCTTTTCACTGAATTTGTTTTAGATTTGGGCTATCCAGACCTGATCCGGCTCAACATGACACCCACAATTATAAGAATCAAACTGAAATTGATTGAGTTGATCCCGAGCTTAGATTAGCTACTTCAGGCTAGCCTGGAAGGTTGAGTTTACCTAACTCGTTGTTATTTTTACGTTCTTTATTTTTACCATAAATGTGCAAATAATTGGAATTAGGAAATAAATCATTCAAGTAGGAAAAAGTAATCGAATGTGTATCCTTTTATTAACTTATATTACCAAAAATAAGATTAGGCCGTGACTGAAATTGTAAAGAGATACGAAGCGTGAGGAAAGAGGAGAGCGTTGCCATTTTCACATATCACACGCAAAACAAAACCCAGTCCCAGACGAATCTCCAAGGTCATCGAGCTAACGTATACGGTTTTATCAAATAAAAGGCCAAAAGGCCCAAAGCCACCTCACCCTCTCACCACTCCCATCTCCCGCCACACTCAACTTTTTTTCTCTTTTGTGAACCCCGGAACGAATCATAAGGCAAAAATGAACATACCGGTCATCGATCTAACTCCGTACTTGGAGATCGCCGATAAGCTCAGCTCCGAACCAACGAAATTTTCGGATCAGATCAAGGAATTCGGGCCATGGCTCGGGGAGTTGTGTCAGTCGGTGAGTCGGATCCTGAGTGAGACGGGAGCTTTGGTAGTGAAGGACCCCAGATGCACTGCCCAAGATAACGATCGCTTCATTGACATGATGGAGCAGTACTTCGAGAGACCTCTTCACTTCAAAAAGCAACAGGAGAGGCCTCACTTACATTACCAGGTAGATAGCTTTTCTTGTAACTTTTTCTTTTTCTTTTTGGTTTGATGAGTGATTCTAGGAACTAAAAAGATTACAAAGTCTTGGGTTTTTATACAACCCTTTTGAAGGCAATCCCGTTTGGGCTATATTTTGGAATGAGGAACATATGAATTTTTATCTTTTTCAATTTTTGGGTGGAAGATTTTCTTTTTTCGTTTCTCTTGTTCTCTTCCTAATGACAAAGAAAAGCGATTTGTTGAGTGAAGAACTGAACTTTTTCGCAATTTGAGTTGTTGGGGGGTCCTGAGTCCTGATACAATGTAGGAACACAAACATGTTGGTGGATGGTCACAACATGTGAGAAGACGAAGCAAATTTGCTTTTTTGCGAAAGAGTTGCTTTATAAGTTTTAATGGAAGTGTAAACTGTAAATTTATATTCAAGGAATTACCCTTGAACTTTTGATGTGGTGGGATGTAAGAGGAGTAGAGAAGATTGGACTTCGTGAAAGAGAACACGAATATTTGGAATCTTAATTAGTTGGAAAGGCACTTTTCGGAGATTTGGCTATCGTATGAATGATCTCAATGCACTAAGAAAATATCCAAACTTTTCTCTTTATCCTTAAGTTTTGAAGGCTGGAGTGCTAAGATGTTTAAAGTTTAAACTGGAAAGGAAGTGGAAGAGAAGGAACAGAGCAGCTGTATTCTTGTCTCAAAGCTTTTGATTTTTGAAGTGAGAATGAAAGATAGATAAACATAGTACTGATGATGCCCATGGGCTAGCAGGTTGGAGTTACCCCTGAGGGAGTTGAAGTTCCAAGAAGTCTGGTTGATGAAGAGATGCAAGAAAAGTTAAAAGTAATGCCAAAAGAACACCAACCTTTGACTCCCAGTGGACCAGATCGCAAGTGGCGATACATGTGGAGAATTGGTCCTCGGCCTTCTAATACTCGCTTTAAGGTGTGAAAATCTCCCTGTTTCCTTTGTACTGTTCAGTCATCATGTTTGCTAGTGTTTAACACCCATTCCATTTGTGTAGGAACTGAATGCAGAGCCTGTCGTTCCTGAAGGTTTTGCAGAATGGAAGGATACTATGGACTCATGGGGATACAAAATGATTTCTGCAATAGAGGTAGCTCATGACGTGGTTTTTCAATAGCATTCACACCATCTTTTAGCATATTCACTGAATTATGTTATGATTCTTTTCTCTATTAGGCTGTCGCTGAAATGGCTGCTATTGGATTTGGCTTGACCAAAGATGCCTTTACTTCACGTATGAAGCAGGTTGATATTTTGCTGATTAAGCTTCTTCTTTCTTTGTTTCTCTTTACAGCATTCCTCGTGATTTATTTTCAAAATCAAATGCTAGAAACTTAAAATCAGTGAAAGGTGTTCATCATGGAGTAAATAGTAGAAAACAAATTTAACTAAGGTATTTTTTGCGACAAATGTTGACTGTCTAAGCCAAATCATTCAGCTGTCAGGGTGATGTATTAAGATGTAAACCGCGTACCAATACTTATTTGAATTCCCCTTCTTCTCGGTTCCATCAGTACACAGTAGCCTTCATTTGTAGTTGTGGTTTGTCAACTCAGTATAGAGCATCATAATGTGTTCATTTTCTTGTCACTTCTTGACGAGCTTTTCAAGACAAAGATAATAAACTGACTAGCATTCTGCCGTTCCTTTTGGCCTCCAGGGACCTCATCTTCTTGCTCCAACAGGAAGTGATCTCCGCCTTTATGGCCAAGAGGGTACTGTGTTTGCAGGATATCATTATGACCTGAACTTTTTAACAATTCACGGAAGGAGTAGATTCCCTGGCCTAAATATCTGGCTCAGAAATGGGCAAAAAGTTGAAGTGAAGGTTCCCCTTGGATGCCTTCTCATTCAAACCGGAAAACAGGTGAGGGCAGGATACGTTAGATGATTTGAGAATTAATCCATTTTGTGTTACAAGGCTGTCGATAATGATTTGACCAATTTCCTAAACTATTTATTTACTGCTTATACGATACTTTCCCTTAACATAACACACATGTTACGTTGCTCCTGTTTCCACATTGCATGGTTACGATACTTTTCCTTAACATAACGCACATGTTACGTTGCTCCTGTTTCCAGATTGAATGGTTAACTGCAGGAGACTGCATAGCTGGCATGCATGAAGTTGTTGTCACAAAGAGAACAATAGATGCGATGAGAGTAGCGTCAGAGCAAAATCACAGCCTGTGGAGGGTTTCCTCAACGGTAATTGAAATGAATTATGTTAGGACAACTTTCAATCCAACAGTTTATATGTCCCTCTTGTGCATAGTTCTCTGGTGCTGACATGTTCGTCATCTGTTGTCACATAGTAGTTGTTTGCACATATAGCATCAGACGCTGTTTTGAATCCTTTGGGCCACTTCGCGGAATCACCACTCGCCAGCAAATATCCCCCCATCGCTGCCGGAGAGTTTGTCGAACAAGAGCTCGCAGTCATCAACCTAAAGGGGAATAAAGGGGAAGCCTGAAAACTTATCCCTGACCATTGTTGAAATGAGTTATATTTGACTCGTGTTTTCCAATTGGAGAAGCACTTCCAGTGTTAATCTTTGACGGTCTCTTGATTGTTTTATGTACTTCCACTTCACGTTTTCGCTGCTGTTTTTGAACGGCACCGACGTAACTTGTGGGAAAACAGTATGTGGGAAGCATGGCTTTCAATCTAACCATGGAATGTTTGACTCAAAGTGTTTAAGCAATTGGCTTGTGTTCAGAAGTAGATAAACATGTGCAATTTATCTAAAGAGTAATGTGGTTGTCGGCAGTTGTTGGCAAAAATACGCTTGGACAAGTTAACGTTCCGGAAAAGCATTTCATAAACATTGGCACGAAATCCTCTGCACCGTTGAGTTTGTCTAATCTTACTGTAATTGGAAGAAGTCATAAACAATGGCATGAAATCCTCTGCACGGTAAACGGTGGTTGTTACAATCAAATTTGTCTCATTGTAATTGGAAGAAGTCATAAACAATGGCATGAAATCCTCTGCACGGTAAACGGTGGATGTTACAATCAAATTTGTGCACACATTTATGTAAGAGAGGATTTGGTCCCGCAACAATTACAATCAATCACGTAGTTGGCAATCACAATCAGTTGTAATCTTGATATCGACAGGCCTCGCGTCACGTCTTGTTTTGGATTCCATATCATTAAATAAAGAGAAAAGCCCTAATTAAAGTCCAAACAGGTTGGGTTGAGAAGGAAATTGGAGATTATTTATTACTAGGATTACCGTCATTTATGACGCATATTAATTAAGCAGCAAAAGGGTTGAAATGGATAACAGGAAGACATGGAAGTGGAGGAGCTCCGTTATTGACTAATCCTGCTCTGTGTTGAAAGTCTTCTAAATGACGATCATCAATCTTCCAGTCAAAGCATTGAACTATAACTGCTATAGCGGTAATGGTGGTTGCAAGTGCCAAAGCTTTTCCTGGACATGACCTCCTTCCAGCACCAAATGCAATGAAACTAAGGCTGTCGTGTCCAACCAAGAACCTCTCTGGTCGGAACTCGTTGGGGTTGTCCCATGTTTCTGGATCTCTCATTACACCGTTAGTGTTAAGGAACACAACACTGTTTTGGGGTATGTAAAAGTTTCCTAATCTGCAGTCTTCTCGGGATTGCCTTGCTAGTATAGGCCCTGGAGGGTGTACTCTCAGTGTCTCCTTCACAACTGCTTGTAGATATGGAAGCTTTGAAATGTCCGATTCTTCCACAAGTCTACCACTCTTCCCCACAACTGATTCTATCTCTTCCCGTACCTTGTTGAATATTTTAGGATGGCTTTTGAGCTCAACCATCACCCATACTATAGCATCTGCCGAGGTTGTCGTCCCTGCAATGAACAGATCCTGTCTTGGCAGTAAGACAAGCAAGAGACATTGATACTATATATCTATCTATCTATATATATATACACACACACACACATATATATATATCATGCAATGCAATGAAATTAAGCATGCCATGTAGCGTACCATAATGAAAGCTTTTATGATACTCCTGCTAATCTTAACTTCTGATCTTTCATCTTTATACACTTGCAACAGAATATCCATCAGATCTTTATCCTGTGTTTCGTGATCATCATTCCTCGTAGCTCTCTCCTCGTGCTCATTCATTATCCTCTCCAACAAGTCGTTACATCTTCTGCTTACATCCTCAAGCTTTTTTCCATATACCCAATAACCCAACTTGCGTAGAGGACCGAACATTTCAGAGATCATCAATTTTCCTGCGAGCTCAAACGCCGATTTAACTAGATCTCTACACATCTCAGCCTCGCTATCTTCGCCGGAGCACCTGGTGCTCATCACCATCCTGCAGATACCATTGTTTGTTGTTCTTAATATCTCACTGCTTATATCCACAAGCTCCTTTTTGTGAGCTTTGTCCACTAGTAGGCGCAAAAGCTGTTCAAGTTCCTCGCGTCTAACTCGCTTTGTCTTTTGAATCTGTTGCGCTCCAAGCAGTTGCGTAACACAAAGTTTCTTCATGAACTTCCAGTGGTCTCCATATGGGGCCATGATGATACCTGATTCTGCAAATAACCCACTATCCTCAAAAACGGATTTGGGTTTACCGGAGAAAGCAAGGTCATGCGTGGTGAACATCTCAGTGGCCAAAGATGAGGATGAGACGACGAACAAGTTAAAAAAGCCTAAGCGAAGACGGAGAAGAGGGCCATATTTGGAGGAGAGAGTGCAAAAACTTTTGGATAAGTCTGAGCATAAGTGATGAAGATGACCGATGAGTGGAAGAGATGGTGGACTTGGAGGGAGGAAGAGATGAGTTTTGCCGGTGAATTTCATGGACATGTACATGAGGACTATGGTGGAGAAAATGCAGACGAGAAAGACGACGAAACAATATAGAATCTCCATCGTTTAGCCACCCTGCATGTACGTTACTTCACATTTATAGTTTTCAACAATGATTAAAAAACAACAGTGTGCCGGTTCAATTCTTATATTTTAATAATTGTTGCTAATTATCAAATGGCAGAATATAAAAAGGGCGTAAGCATAGCTGTTGCTTAGTACTTAATAACAACAGTCAACTAATCAGAAGTCGACGGCAAGTTCTGTGCATCCAAAGTCCAAGCAACTAAACTTCTTCTTAAGTTTGGACGTCTTCTTCATGCCGTTTTTTAATAATTGGATCAAGAATTAAGAAACCTATTCAAAAGATGCTCTTCCTCAGTTATAACTCTTGTAGGGATAGAAGAAATTAATACTCGAGTGGTGCAAAATTAATATACTTTAGTAGTAGAAGTATTGGTCCAGATCAGAGGCCGTTCAAGGAAAGAAAGTCCTTAAATTTGTATGTCCATCCAGCCATGTAACTCACTGATTTCCTCAACTTTGGACGAGCAACTTTCTTATAAAAAGTGACATGTTACATTGATATTGCTTAATTTAAAATATCGTGATAAAATTATAAATATTTAATGTACATAAATACAAATAATATAATATATAAGTTTAAAAACTAATATTATTAGTCACAAGTGTGAGTTATTAAGTCATGCCCATGATTGAAACAAAAGTTAATTATATTTAGTTAAAACAAATGTTAAATTTTATTGTAATCAATGAAATATTTTAGTTAATTAAGATAATGAAAAAAGTCCTGACATGTGATATTATTTAATGTATAAATGAATATTGTATAATTAAGAAATTTGTGATCAAATTATAAATATTAAAAATTTTAAATGTATATTAAGAAAGGAATTATGATAGAAATATTAAAAATATATAAATTAGAATATTAAAAATGAATTACTAAAATTAGTTTGTAAAACTTTGGAATGAAAAATTTTTAAAAATTAGGACATGTACAGTATAATGTATTTGTTATAAATGGATAAAATATAGAAAGTAAATACAAATATTATAAAATCTAATTAAAAAATAATTGTAATGAATTGAATTGTTTAGTTCTGATTAAAAATGGTAATATTTGGAATAAAAAATAAAATAATTTAGTAAATTTATATTGTGATGTCTTTTTTATAAATGGATCAAATACTTATAGATTTGCTGCTTGCTTACTGACTATGACTAAAAAAACTAATTAAAAAATGTTTTAGTTTAAGAAACATTAGTCACTTATTAAGTCACGCTTGTGATTGAAAAAAAACTTAGTTAATTAAAATTAAAATAAGAAAAAAATTATAAGTTACACACTCGTGACTGAGTTTAGAGTTTTTAAACTAACTTTGAAATCATGCCTGTTCTATTCTAGCTGGCCGTTCTATCATCTTCTTCTTCTCTCTAGTGAAAAATCTAATTGTCAAAATCTCTAGAGGACTTCAAATCTTAAGTCAGGTCATTGTCATCCTCTTCGGTATTGTCATGTGTCGCTATCACCAGTAAAATGTATTAACTTAATATATTGTTTTGATATGGGTCGTTGCTTTGTTGTTCATATACATTCTTTTTATATTGTTAACTATTTCATTTTTTATGGTTTGAACTTGATATAAGATATAATAAATTTTTCAGTTTGTCGCGCGGTTTGGTTGATTTTTTTCTTGGTTTTTATACTCGGTTAAGAATTGTATTAGGTTAAGAATTTTTTTTGATTTCGCTATTTGCTATCGGTTTGTTTTTTACAATATTTTGAATACCGTACTGGACTCGGTACCAGATTAAATTTTAGAACGAAACTGTACCAGTACTGGTTGGTACCGGGTACTGTTTCGGAAAGTTTTTTAAATTTATGAAATAGTCCCTAAAATTTTTAAAAATTGTAAAATAGTCCATATTGGTATATTATACAGTAGTACTGTATGCTTTAATAGTTTACTGTTTACATCAACCATGCTTTCAAAAATCTTAATAATAAATAATAATGATAATTAATATGAAATAATAATAATTTTTAAATATTTTACATATAAATAATAACCACAATTAATATAAATAAAGACAAT
>JANSVA010000009.1:32570485-32581441 GCA_025504915.1 Erythroxylum reticulatum | reverse complement strand
CGACCGCCACCCCGCCTACGTTGTACTTTCCTAAGTCCTCCGCTCGGTGAAGTGAAGTAAGCTTCATGTGTCCCTGCTCATGTAATGTACTACTGTACAAGAACACCGGAATACTTTCTGTACTTTTAAAAAAAAATTAATTTTTCAATTTTTTTTGTAATTTAATTTTTTTAAAAATCGATTATTGATAAAAAATAATAACTAAATACACACAATTATATGATGATTAAATCAATTTAAATCAATATTTTATTATAATTATTTTAAATTCCTATTTTAGCGACATATGATTGGTTCACGTAAAATATCGTATATGTTTTGTTATTATTGCTTAATTAGGTATTATTCTGTCATAAAATCAGCTAAAAATTGAATAAAATTAAAGAATTTGAAATATAGTTAAAAGGTATTGTCCTTATTCGGTAAAAAATTTTAAGTTTAATTGAAAAAAAGATTATTAAATGAAAATTAATTTATTTATTTTAATTTATAAGAAATTATTAATTAATAAAAATTGACTAATTAATTAATAAATTAATAAATTTTTAACATCAAGAGGATTAAAATAAATTAAACCAAAATTTAAAAATTGAACCGAAAAGTTGAAATATTTCAAAATTTTGGTTAGGTTTTTTAATTACTAAAAAATGTTTAAAATTTTAAAAATAAGAGATTTTCTAAAATTTATTAAAATACAAAAAAATATTTTTGTTTAAGTTTTGTATTCGAATTGTCAATTCAGCCCCTTACGGGTAGTTGAATTGGTGGAATAAGGGGCATGAGACTAAAAGTTCCTCTCTTCAAATCTCTTTAATTATGCTCTTTTGATTGAACTTGTCGTACAGGGCTTGTCTAATGTGAAATATTCGATTAACGTAATTTATAGGCTATTGTATCAATTCGAAAGCTTACCTAATACGTATTTAAAGAATAACAACTGGGGGTTCTTCCGTGTAAAAAAAAGAAGTCAATTCAAAGCTCCAGACTTGGTGGAATTATCCATATTACTGTTACAACGTGATATTATTAGCTATTATCTTACAAGAAACTAGAAAATAAGCCTTTTCTGTCTTTTGCTGCTGCTACTACTACTGTACTGTATCTGTACAGATTGAGATGAAGTAGGGGATGAACAAGGTTTCTGTTTCCTTGAACAAGTGCACTTGGCTCTCGTATCCGTCAATGTCTGCCAAATTAGAAACATGTCAGGCAAAACTAGATAGACAGACCGGTAGAGGTAGTTGATTCATTTCTTCTATATATATAATATATGTTAGTTACCTTGACCTGTTTCTGGAGGTCTTTAATGTACTCAACTGCCACATCTAACATATCTGCTGTGTTTATTTGCTATCAACAAGTAACAGATAGTTCAGTTCATGATCTGTGACAACTTCGAAAGAATCATTTTTCAGACTGAAATCTCATCTCCTCAATTCATACCTTGTCCATGTCGGGAAAAAGCCCTTGCAGTTTCCTCATCCTCTCACTGATACGAGTCCTTCTTACCTAAAAGTTGATGAATATAAGAACTTTTTTTCATTGGTCTAATGGAATGAACCAACTTGAGTTTATGATGAAATACAAACCCTCTCTGCTATGCTTCGTGGGTGAGTAGCACACCCTCTTTTTGCTCGGATCTTACAAGGAACAGAGCCTTTAAAGTGCAAGAATTTCTCCATGTCTCCAGAAGTCTTAGGCAAGCTCAAGTGGTGGGTCAAGGTCAACCCATTTCCAGAAATTCCAGCCTGCAAAGATATATGATCATATTTGTCACAGAAAGGAACAATAGCTATTTTGATAGGGTATACCTTATCCTAATGAGGAACAATAGCTATTTTGATAGGGCAGAGTACCTTAACCTGATGATCTGAAGTGTTGAAGCAAGAGAACAGGGTCTCATCATTATCTCTCGCTGTTTTAATCACTCTCAACGAGTTGTCATGCCAATAGTCTCTAGTGAAGTTGGATATGTAATTTGTCTTAGTATCTTTGGATGCAACAAAGCTTTCACCTTCCACTGCAGAAATCTGATGCAAAAGTCTCGACCTTGATGGCAAGTTTACATGGTTGCTCAACCTGCTTGTCGATGGACTTGCTTCTCCATTCGTCCCATTACAAGCTCTATAAGATACACCAATACCTGTATTAAACGAATAATTTTCAGCTATTCATCTCAGTTCAAAGACCAAAACTCAACTCCTTGGTTAAACCTTTTTTTTTTTGGAGAAAACTCCTTGGTTAAACCTGTTAGCAATTTCTTAGGAGAACAAACCAGAGGAGATATACAGTAGAATTTTGATGATACAAGTCCATATTGGAGTAAGGACTGAAGAGAATTACCATTATCAACGCTTAGATTGGATAACAGCCCAGGTGGAGAACTGTTTTGTCTGTGAAGACCAGTGTTCATCTTTGTCATTTGCATAGGATGGTCCAGGGAAGGGGAATTCATAGAGACAAAAGAACTAGCCAGAGAATTCCCTGTACCTGCTGTTACACTATGACCAACCATCCCTGAATCTGTTATTTCTCGCTTGATAGCTGGTCTATCTCCGAATTCTTTCAAGACATGAAAATGGGAATCACCAGAGGCTGCACCATTAGTTTGTGTCTGTGGCGTAAATCTGGAAAACAGAGCATCCATTTCAGGGCTTAAAGATCGAAAATAGCTCAAGTCTTCACACCCAACACCGTTGCCTCTACTTCCATGGCCGTTAACGAGATTATCAAGGAATGAGCTTGGTGCAGAGCGGTAACTCGTCAGCCCTGAATTGTGTTCTTGTTGATGATAATTGTGGAAGTCCATGAAATCTTGGTTCTTTCTCAGTTCTCCTTCTGAGTACATGAAAGTATGGCCATACGACAGGCTCATTCTTCTGCTGAATGTTCCTGACAATTACTAATACCAATATACCATGCATCATTCAGTGTCCTCTTGACTTTCCCTTTTGTCTCGCAAAACAGTAAAATTAGCATTTCGAAACTACCAAGTAACAATACCTGAAGCTGACCTCCTTCAACCGAATTCCAAATCACGATGGTATGCTATTCTCGGCCCCGGAACGAAACTTCAACTCCTGATTTCGCTTGTTCTTAAAGTGGAAATTTTGAAATATCCCAAGAAAGGTAAAGCTTTTCCTTTAACGTAAATCCAACCTGAAAGCTAAACAATGGGAAATCAATTCACATGTCAGTTAAGGAAACCCAAAACTTAAGAGTTCATCCTTAGTTAAGCGGGTCTGAACCTTCAAAAGAAAGTTACTTTATATATCTAAAACCGCGACATGTACAAGAAAAGGAAACTAGCTTTGCTTCAGCTAACAATCTTTCTTGATCTGTTAGCTACAAGACAAAACAATTCACAAGAAAGTAGAGACTTTTTAAAACATTACTATCTTTAAGTGAAAAGAATTGAATGCCCATTTGGGAAAGGGAGTGATTAATGTACCTGAGTTTGAATCAATCACTCTAACGTTTCTGTTTCTTCAGAACGCTGAAACCAGGAAACAGAGCAAGAAGGGGTGAGCAGGGGAAACGCTCTCTTGTCTCTGCCATGAACTGTACATTTATGGAGTCATTTCTTACAAAAAGACACTCGAGACTGGAGTTAATTGCCGAGGATGCCATTGGTATGGTCCATGACAGGTAATCATACACGTTGACTAAACTCACCAGAATATTTTATTTAACTAGGATGTTTTGTGGAGTCTTAAGTTTAACCCTTTCTGATATTAACATAAAGAGTAAGAATGAAGCAGAGCAATGAATGGTCGGGGGTGAGTAAAACAACTTTGTTATCCAAAAATCGTCCAAAGGCGTCGTATTCGAATACTTTTACTTACGGGTCAAGCAAAGCCAAGTCTTGCGGCGAAGTTAAATCGTGATGTGCTGGTGTTAGCGTTGAAAGGGAGAAAAAAAAACGTGGCGTAGCAGACGGGGTCCCTGATGGCTGCTCTGCTCTTCTCTGCTCCGCTCTTTTGGATGTACAGAAGAGGCAACCTTTCTGGACTTAGGTGTGGGTGGGTCGTCTTTAGCCTCTTTCTTGGTGAACTACATAATTAAAAAAGCAATCTTTTTGTCACTACCTTTTACTCATTTCAATATTTATTTATATGTTGCTTCGGTTTCCACTATGATTTTTTATATGTCAGTCTTTGTTTATTTCTCTTAAGGTCTTTCTTTATTTGTCAGAACAGAGTATACTTTTAATATGAACTTTTAAAAAAAGCAGAAGCAATAGCACCATAAAAGACAAATGAAGGCAAAAGATAACAGAGCATATCGTGTGACCATTCTAAGCCTTCCTTTAAGCCGTCATTGCAACAGTACCTTCTATAATTTCGATTGCCAAAAAGAAAGTGAAAAAAAGGAGCCATTCATACCTAGACAAAAGCAGAGATAAATTAATAAGAAAGCCAACAAAGCTAGTGAACACACACCATTGTTTCAGCCGATACATGGCGTGAGGGACATGGTTGTGTGTGTGACTTTGATTAGATCATGAAAGTGTTGACCCAAATGAAAATGAAAGAAAGTTAAAAGATTTGAACTGCTGAAATGGAAAAATAAGAGCAGATCACAGTAATATGACTTAAAAACAATGTAGAATTGGTTGACTTTGATAAATGTCAACCCTTATCTTGTTCAATAATCTAAGTATGCATTTTGACCAGAAATGGGTTTATGGTTCTTGGTAAAGTTAATGTTAGTATTAGTAAGAGGTAGTATTGAGTATGGAAGGGATTTGTTCTATCAGATAAGAGAAGATAAGAAGGAATCTTTGAATTTGATAAGTATAACTTTCCATCCCCACTTGGCTTATCAGCCTCACACTTCAATACAAGACATAACATCAATTTCTTATTGCTTGCTACAGGACTATTCAATCACCAATTACTTGAGCTTAATGAAATTTGTATAGCAGAAAAGGAACTGATTTAGATATGGGGAATATGGAATAACATGAATTATGCAAGGCAAAGGCATCTGTAGTAGTAGAACCAGTCCAATCCAAAGAGTGACACAGGCACCTTTTCTACTATCCTCGAGCATCTCTTTGGAACACAAGTAGTACAGAATCATACAAATGCGTGCTTTTTTATTCTGTGAATGATGCTAAATACAATTTCTGATGAAACATGGAAACCAAGTTCACTAAGCTGTTTAAACTTGTATTATCATACTAACTTATGTTTGTTCACAAACCATTTACTTTATGTTTCAGGGTGAAAAGAAAGACTGATGTGAAACTGCCGTAAATGTGGGAAGAAAGGAATTTGTGTGGTATGTTCCTGCCTGCAAAAACCCGTCATTAATCACCAGCAGCACATAACCCGAGCACTCATGACCTGACCCGCACATATTCTTACCTTCAGGTGCCCAGTCCTGCATGATTAGTCTACTTGCTTAAAAGCATCTGAATTTACATCTTTTTTCCTTATAAAAACAAGAGCAATGTATAATTATAATTTTCTGAAGCATAATTTGTATTTAATAATATACTTCTTGCTAAGAAACTGGATTTTCTGCACGTCATATCAGACAAATTCAAACAGACTTGGAAACAATCGCCATTGTGATTGTTCAAAATGAATATGTAAAATGTTGAAACGATTTGTATTTGTGTTTGTAACACTGTCACATTTGAAACAATCAATCCGTTGCAATCAAGACAAGCTTTTATCTACACGTACACTAAAACTCAAAGTAGGACTTGCATGGTATCAGCTTCAAGGGATACTCCGAACATTGTAGCCTTTGCTCATACTGCTGTTATAACTTAACTTCATCCTAAAACAGATGGAAAAGAACAACCTAACTTTTACACCTTTGCTCAGTTTCAGGAGGATCCTAAATTCTTTGAAAGGTATAGAATCCTTCAAGACGTTCCTGACTATTACAAATCTTTGCAGGATGAATTGCTGAATATTGCATGAGAAGCACTCAGTAATACGCTTTTCGAGGGTTGTTCTGTGTAAGAGAACCCAAACACCATTAGCACAAATTTAATCTTGCAACAATTCAGTAACCACATGATAACTTCAGACAACATATCGATGGAAGAACAAGATATTATACCAGAGGATTAGGTCTATATCGATAGCCAAGCATCATCCGCTTTTTATACTGCTCATAGATATCATCATCTGGGGCCACCTCGCCGGGATTCTGAGCACCAACACCCAAGTTGTCTTTCTTTACATTACCAGCTGCAATTGGATCTGATATACCATTCCTTGAGCTCCCCAAACCCTCACCTGGGAATCACCCACTATGTCAGTAGAATACAAGCAAGCGTAATATTGTACAAGGATAAGTAAATCCATATATTGCATGCATATATATGTTAGTTTTTCTTTTGATTTTTCTTTTCCTTTTGGGTAGGGTTTCTTGCCTTCCTTCCAACCCATTTTTGACAGAAGTTTATGCCCAACATTATCAGCCTGGATTCTAGCCTTCTCTGCAGCTTCCCTAGCAGCTTTTTGAGCCGCTGCATCATTACAGCTAGACATAAACTTCTCAAGCTCCTCCTGCGGAATGTAGTCACCCATGTGATGACCTCTTTTTGCAGAAGCAGCTATGAAAAGAACAAATTTAGAAGTTAGTGACCATACAAGCAAAAACATGGAGATCATTTTCCAGCACACAAACAACACAGACGAAGTAAAAAAGAACCTTGAAGTGAAGCAGGTGGAGGCATCTCATCATTGTTGTATTTAGGCTGTCTCTTTCTCTCTTCCTGAGCAGCCTTTTTCATGTAGAACTCCATCATTGCTATTGGATCAGAACCAGATGAACTAGAGTCACCTGCATCGTAGAGTAGATGAAATTGCGATTAGGGATGACAATGAGCTGGCCCATGGGCTCAAATTCAGGTGTTTTCGCAGGCTCAGACTGACCAGAGATTCAACTATTCTAAGCAAAACAATGCAAAAACAGACCGACCAGAGATCCAACTATTCTAAGCAAAACGACATTGTTTTACTTAGAAGAATTAGGTCTCGGATAAGTCTGGGCTTAGGCAGCCCAGGCCCAAACCTAATTAAAGAAAGACGTTTTATACTTTAAATTTTTTAAAAAATTTGGCACTCCTGGCCCATGGGCTCCATCCCTAATTGCGATCACATATTAGACAAGTAGTTAACGGATTCTTGAACAAAACAAATCCCATCTTAGCTAAAGGAAACATGACATCAGTAAAAGCAAATTTCTTGAACAAAAATAAAGAATTCCTAAATGCAGAATCATACAATAGTACTTTTCAGGGGGGATTCTCTAAGAGGATTTTCATTAATCAGCAATCTTTACAAGACCGGAGAGATCCAAAGGCTTTTCACACTATAACTTCGGCATGTTTGTTTCACTTCCCTGTGTCCACATAAACTCAATTTCTTTGAAAATGGAAGTGCACAAAACATACCATTAACAGTTCCTCCAGTAGATGTTTGTGCAGAAGGCCCGGAATGGGGCTCTTCACTGGCTTCATATAAAGCTGAAGCAGGAATTTGGTAATTTGCTTGCTGATGTGACCTTTGAGAAACATCTGCGGATTTAGGAGCTGATGCGCTGATCCCACCTAGAAAAGACAGCTTGGAAGGATGATATTTTGCACTATGGATAAAAATTGACTATTGAAAGGGAAATATCAGACAAAATAAAACAGGCATGAAGACTTGACCCTTGAAAAAACGCAGAAAAATACTTAACTGTCAAATTAATTAATTTAGTGCCTTACATAAAAATAGGACCTAAGGTATAACTAAAACCATGTTGGATAAACACTGAAGCAATTGAAAAACATATATCCACAAAATGTGGGGTCACCAAATTTTTGCAGCTTGAACAAAAGTGGTGGGTACATAGTCAAAAAATTGTAAAAAAATACTAAGATATAATTGTCTTCACTACGATAACCATAAATAAATCGAATGGACCTTAAACATCTTTCTTTCAAATTTTTGTGAAGAAGGAGAACCACTGACAGCTCCATCTGGAAGTACATTAGAATAGAAAGGGTAGCAGACTAACCACTGGCTGAAACTTTGGAATCCTTGGTCTCTGAAAAGAACTTTTCCTCCTCAGCAAGTCGATGCTCATAATATTTATAGTCTGAGCAGTTCTTGTCAAATAGAAATCTAGAAGCAGCTCAAAAGACGTCATGGAAATAAAATATTGAACTTCCACATGCAGAGCATGAGATTAACAATAAGATCCATGCGTACAAAAATGGAAGTATAGAGGGCGTACTTAAAAGGTGTGTCACCCGGATTCTTCTGTCGTGTGATATCCTCAAACTGCCTCCCATTCTTTGCAACAAAACTTGCTAGTTTGTCCGCAACGTTCTTCACTGTGGGATCACTTGGGAACAGTGGTGCTGCACATCACTTATAAAACTGATTAATACCGAGCGCATGAACAATGGAATGCAAATTACTCTTTTTAGCAGGCGTGCCACATATGCCAAATCTTTCATTGAACATCTCTTTCCACCAATGTTGATTGATTATACATAAGCTGCATTCATGAGACGGGAAATATTCAAGAATGTTTTGTACTCTTCAATTTCTAGTTCAAGATTAGGGAAGGGAAAAGGAGATGCTCATCTTAATCTCAGTGCACATAACGATTAGGACACATTACACTTACCAAATAAAGAATCAGTGTATGACGCACTCATATTGAAGCTTTAAAAGGCAAAGGAAGTGTATAGCTGCTTTAGTCAATAGTATAGAACCCCACAAGGCGAATCACTTAAGAGGAAGAGATTAAGGGAAAACATCATTTTATTGAAGTTTTCTTGTCAAGCATCTTTTGAACTGGGAGGGATATCATGGATAAAAATAAAGGAAAGAGAGTTTGTAAGACAAACAGTGACTAACTTAATGACTTGGAGCAAGTTCCAATAAGTATGCATTAGGTAATCAATAAGAGTAAACATACATGAACTACATATGAAGCTATTTGGCATGCTTTGCTTGCATGTGTATGGCAATACAAGGGATATGAAACTACACAAAGAATGCAGATTTAAATAATGACTAAATAGTGGCGTCCTCATTAATATCTTGTCACCCCAAGACACCATGTACCCAAGATCAGCAATTGAACTTCCATTGAAGTCCAACCAGATGAGAGGAAATCTATACAAGCAGTAATTACCAACATCAGTATGTCTGGATGGCAGTTCATAGGCATCTGGTTGACCCAACTTCTGCCTTTTTGCATCAACTGGGACATTTTCAGCGTCTAATTCATCTTCATCCTCCTCATCAGCACCCAGCTTAACAGCAGGTGCAACAAGCTTTGACTTCTGTTTCAAGCTGAATGCAAGTTTGCCTCCTGAAGCTGCTTGTGAGCTCCCACTAGCATCATTACGCTTCAATTGCATGTTAATTTTACCAGCAGAAGACTTGGGTGTCCCTGTAACAATGGGCTTGGGTTTAGAATCCTTTTCTCCAGCACCCTTGTCCTTCTCCTGGGACTTACCGTGGTCCTTTCCCTTGTCTTGTTCAAGCTGCTTGAATCTCTCCATGAAAGAGCCATCATTAACAAAAAGACTAGAAGGGGCACCTTTATCCATTGCCAACGAGTTCAGTATGCACAGGCTGCTAGCTGAAAGTCAATGATTAAAAGGCAAGCTTTAAATATACCAACACAATTATGTGACTTGTGGCACGATCTCAACACTTGCGAGCTTCGTCACTTCATAATAAAGAAATTATGGGGGTTTTTTTGTGAATACAGAATCAACAATGAAGACACCGGAATAACCCACAGTCCTGTAATAACCTATGATAGCTTATTATTCACAACATACTAAAACCTTCAAATCAGAACAACTACAGCCTCCATATCTCGCACATAAGCAACCTCACAAAAGAGGATAAGTGAATTGGTTCTTTTTCTCATCATACTTGTTTACCTGACTCCTCATCTCCCAAACCCTGACACTTAAATAAATCTTTGCAACATATACCAGTTAGATTGGATCTCGAAAAAGGAATCTTTTTCTGTATAATTTAAGAAAAGAAAATCAATAATATTATTCACGTAGCAAAATACCTCGGAACCCACTGTCGCAGAACCAAAATCGAACTACGTTGTGCCCGAAATACATAACACGTTTCAAGCATAGAATACCGTAAACTTTCAACTAAAATCACAACCAAACATAATCACAAAGCCCTAGAAGCGGCTAAATAAGCATTTGAATTGCATCTAACAATATAACCCTAATCGAAATTTCAATTGATAAGAAAGAAACAAAAACCCGAGGAAATCTTGAAAAAGACATACCAAATTAAACCAAAGAGCGATCCAGAGCCGTGGATGCTTTCAGGCGATTCGTGATCACCGAGACGTTAAGAGCAAATCGGAGATGGAATTAACTAACGACAAATATTTTCTCAAGGCAAAGCTCAAAGGTGTACGTTCCTCGATTATATACCACGTCTTGGTGTAAGCTAATCAGCAAAGGACTAGACTTCCTGGAATTTGGGAAATTACATGTACGGCCTTGCATTTACTAATTTATAATAATAAGGCTATCTGTGTTATTTTTTATTTTTTATTTTAAATTCATTTTAAAAATCAAATTTTTATTTTTGTTCTTGGTTTTGTTTCTTCCTTTTTTTTTAAATTATAAAATTTATAAAAAGTGAGAAATTATTTAATATATTAATTTTTAATAAGAATTATGAATAATGTAATTTTACTTGATAATTTATTTAATTTTATAATTAATTTAATAAATATAGCTCAATTTAAAATATCTTCAAAATATATAAATTTCAAATAAGATTTGATTTAATAATTAAAATATATTTAAAATAATTATTTCTTTTAATAAAACAAAATAGTTTTATTAATAAATATTATATAAGAGATTAAAATAAATTTAATTAATTAAAATAATATATCTTTAAGTTTTATTTAATATATATTTACCATCAA
>JANSVA010000009.1:32528443-32560472 GCA_025504915.1 Erythroxylum reticulatum | reverse complement strand
AACCAAAGCTTGTAAGTCATGCTTATGATCATAAACACTTTTCAAAGTAATAAAAGTAGTGGCAAACTGAGTTACCCCTGGATGCACTATCTCTCTCCAACCTTCACTTTTACTTAGCCAAGATAAGAAGATTATATGATTGTATATAAAAAAAAGTTACCTTTGAAGCCTTTGAAACAAGTTCTACAACGTGAGGCATATTACCAATATCCTTTAGAAGGAGATTTAAACAATGTGCAGTACAAGGTGACCAAAAAATATTCTCGTAGCGTTCATGTACTAATTTCCCAGCTGCTACATAATTTGCTGCATTATCTGTCACTACATAAACAACATTATCCGCTTCAACCCACTCAATAATTTCAGAAAATAAATTAAATAATGATCTCGCATCTTTTACCATATCTGAAGCATTAACAGATTTCACAAATGTTATGCCTGTAAAAAAAATAAACAAAGTTAACAAGGTTAACTTGTATAATAACAAAAAAAATCATAATATTATACCTGCTGGACAATAAACTAGAAAGTTTATCAAAGTTCTTTGTTTTTGATCACTCCACCCATCTGCCATAATTGTATAACCTGTTTTAGCCTAATTTTCCCAATTTTTATCAATAAGTAGCTGACATTCTCTCTTACAATCTCCTAACAAATTAACCCTCAAATCATAATATGATGGACCTTTAATCCTAGGCCTAATAACAGCAATTGCATCAAAAGCTTCTTGAAAGTAAGGAGACTGAATTGCATTGAAAGGAATACAAACATAAAAAATCCATCTAGCAATTGTAATATGTGCCTTGTGAATTACTTCCTTACTAGATAACACACTTCTCAAACTTGGTTGAGACCCTGGAGTTGTCCTTTGAGCAAAATATGAATATCTTTCCATACCAACAACTTTCTTTTTCTCTTTGCGTTTACCAAGTGGTTGTCTCTTAGTTGAACACGTTTGTTGTAGTTCTTAAATTTCCTATTGAGATTCAAGTTGATCACTATATGCTTCATTCAAATCCTCATTTCGTTTCTTTTGTTGCACTCGCCTTAGTGACTTTAACATTTTTTTACGAACATCATAACTAACCTTTTTACAAAAACTTATTTGATCAGGTACACCAGCAAAATGTTGTTTCATCCTATTTATGTTACCTTCTCTAAAAACCAATGACCAATGTAGACAAGTAAATATATTAGTAACACCCTCTTTATGCAAAGAAAAATGCTCCCATGCAGATTAGTTTTTCGACGATGTTGATTAACTGAGTTGGCTGTGGATTGCTGTCCGAATGATTGTGAGTTGGGATTAGGAGTATTCGAATCATTTGGAGAACTAATCTCATTATAAATATCTATGTTTCTAAATTTTGAACTTCCTATATTGTTGATGTGTTACACTTTACATGTAGGAAAGGGACTCTGCACAACACAAGTTTGACAAGACTAGTCTAGTATATAAAAAGAGTATAATAATAATAAAGACTGAAAAGTTAAGTCAAAAGAGAAATGAAAGATATTTTAAAGAATTATTAATCAAATTCAAAGCTTGAATATAGAAACAGATGCAAAAATTTTAAACGATGTTATGGGGAAGCACAGTAAACATAACAAAATAACTTGGGAAAAAGTAGTTATGTTTGTTTTACCTCACAGTAATGTAAGTACCTCTGTAAATACACTTGATAATTTGAAGCAAAGTACGATTTGAATGCCAGAATCCCAAACTGTCCCTCTTAGATAAGCAACCACCGACTTGGAAGTTTTTGATCCTTTAAAAGCACCTCTGCAAGACTAATAATTGTCCAACATATGTATCTACATGTTTCCAAGCACAATAAACGGAGAAAATGAACCACTTTCCTCTATCGCAACACCTTGTTAATAACAGATGATAACATATTTCAATACATAAGAACCAATCCCCTGTAAGTTCAAAGTAATCCATTTTGTATTACACTCATCATTTTCTTGACAGTGGAAAACTTGCTACCATACATATCATTCTTTAAAAAAGAGAAAGAGAGAGACACGAGAGAGAGATATTATTTCAGGCAATAAAAGAGTTAGCTTTTAAAGAGATTAACACTTAGACCTTAAAGATTCTCAAAATCGCTTAGGATTTTAGAAAGAATATTAAGGGACGAAGTAATATACTTCTCCAAATATCATTCTCTCCATTTCCGACTCTCCACCGTGTGCCAATAGCTAGCAAATCTTTAGCTTGTAATATACTCCTCCAAATAAATCTTGCATTATATCCGTTCGTTGCTTCCAGGAAAGAGTTCTTGGGAAAGCATTTAGCTTTGAGAATTTGTGCTAGAAGAGAAGAGTGTTTATGGATTAGATTCCATCCCTGTTTAGCTAACATTACCAAATTGAACCAGTGTAACATTCAAAAACCAAGACCACCTTTTAGTTTTGACCCACACATTTTATCCCATATTAACCAATGCATTTTGGCACCTCTATTGGGTTTGCTGGCCCATCAGAAGGAATTCATCATCTTTTGAAGCTTATCACAGGTTGTAACTGGCATCAAAAACACATTTATACAGTAATTGGGCAAAGTTTGGGAAACTATTTTGAGAAGAATTTCCTTTCCTGCTATAGAGAGAAAATGAGTTTTCCAACTACAGAGCCTCCCTTTCAGTCTCTCCTTTAGAAATGAGAATATATGTTTCTTGTTTCTACCTATAAGAGAAGGCAACCCCAGATATCTTTCATGATCAAGGGGAGTTGATATAACACCCCACTCTCACAAGATATATACCCGACGTCCTGCGTGATATCCGAGTCCGTGCCCGAATCAAAAATCATCTCATTTGAATGTCTAGACGAGAAGTTATGGTCGAAAGAAGCAAGATGGTTTAGCTTGCACAATGCTCTCGGATATACGGCAAGTCATGGCCACTACTGGAGAGCACAGTGACTTGATGTGACAAATAAACATGAGTTTTGTAATTAACTCATGGACGTGAGAGAGGAAAGTCACAGGGGTGCAAGAGTCACAGGCGTGAGAGGAACACGAGCTTGCAAGAGTCATGGGTATGACAGATAAAGACAAAAATTGGGTGAGAGTACAAGTCAAACCCGTCCCACATTTATCACTTAGTATCTCTCAATTCATTTCATATGACTTTGATTTTTGTTAGAGAGGTATAGCAATATCTTACGAGACCAACGGCTTAAGAACCAAGTCATTTGGATATCTAGAGAAGGAGTTATGATCAAAAGAAGCAAGACTATTCATTATAGGGAGAAACCTCAAATGCACGATCGTGCTTAAGCACGATGGTGCAATTTGGCCTTCATCTCCAAAGTCACCGTTGTGCTTATTGCATTTTCACTAAACTAAAAAGTCACTATCCTGCTTATACACGACGATGCGTTTTCCTTTTAATCACAGCACAACGGTGCATTTTCTTCTTCTTCTTTTTCTTTGAATCTCTACTTCAAACCACCATAACTTTTGATATAGAAGTTCAAAATTTGCAAATTTTATATCAATAGAAAACTAAAAGAAAGATCTACAGCTTTCATGAAGACAATTTTATCAAGATTTAGCTAGATCAGTACAATTTGTTCATGGAAGTTTCAGATCAAAAATTTAACTCCCTTAACTATTTATTCCTAATAACCTCTCAGATGACTTCCATTCACTAAAATCCAACCCCTTTAATTTTTATTTCTAATCTTTCTACTCCATTTCATTCAACTCATTAACTACAACTACGAGTCTCAACATATCCCATTACAATTCAATATAACCGGAATGTCAATGAGTACATTTACAATTATTTTGATGAGTGCAAAAAGTTCAAATCCATATGTATGTATGCTGACATTTTGTTAAGCATGAAATGCAAGTTTTTCTAATTTTCACATTGCTATTTCTCTATTATTGAAATCTAAATTATAATCCTTAATATAGGGACGAGATGTTACAGTTGAAACTCCTAGAATCTCTTTCATATCATTAGCCAACCTTGGATTAACATTAAAGGAGAAAAAAAATTCCAAAAATTTAAAAGTTAACAACCTACCCCGAACCTTTTTCATAATTTGCCAGTATTTTTTAAATAGACAGACAAAAGAAGAAAAAACTATCATTTGCAAACAGTAAATGAGAAACCGACGGGGCTCTTCTAATAACTCGAAGCCCATGCAAGTTACCATCTGCTTTTGCCTTTCGTAATAAAAACGTAAGGCCTTTAACACAAAGAATAAAAAGATATGAGGAGAAGGGGATCTCCTTGAAAAAGTCCTCTTTTTGGTGCAATTGGATCTACTTCATTTCCATTTAATAGAACACTGTAGTTCACTGACTTGACACACATCAGGATTAACTCAATCCATTTTCTATCAATGCTCAATTTCCCCATTATGAATTCCAAATATTTCCAGTCAATTCGATCATAAGCTTTGCTAATATCCAGTTTTAAAGCCACATCGCTAGATTTCCCACTCAATTTTCGCTTCATGCAGTGGATAAGTTCAAAAGCCACAATGACATTATCATGAATTGATCGCCCAGGAACAAAAGTAGATTTTGCAACAGAAACAATTTTAGGCAAAATGGCTTTTAATTTATTAGTCAGTACTTTTGCCACAATTTTGTAAAACACATCACATAGAGCAATTGGTCTAAAATCCTTAATATGGATCGGTTTATCATGCTTCATAATGAGGACAATAAAAGTATGAGAAAGGGAAGTGGGGAACTGATTATTACGTAGCCAACATTGACCACTCCGCACTACATCTTTCCCAATTATAGTCCAGAACTTTTGGTAAAATGCTAAATGAAACCCATCTGGACCTGGCAATTTGTCAGGATGTATTTGATCAATTGCCCCTTTGAATTCATCCTCTGTAAAAGGAGCCATAAGAAACTGATTGTCTTCCTCCCCAATTGTCGCCCTCATCGCAGAAAAAACCCATCATCCGGATCTGCACTGTCTGAGTATAAATTGGAGAAATATACCCTGACTATTTCAGCCTTGTCATTCTCGTCAATTATCCAATAACCATCATTAGATTGCATAAGCGGAATCATATTTGTCCGTTTTCTACTAGATGCCTGCACATGAAAATATTTTGTATTCCTGTTCCCATATTGTAGCCAAAAAGATTTACCTCTCTGTCGCCAATATGCGTCTTCCTGTGCTAGCACATTGCTTTACTGCTCTTTAATTATATGAACATGCCCTCCCAAATCAACATCTTTTTGGGCTTTTTTTAGACTTCCATGCAAGTCATTCTTCTGGTTTATAAAGTTGACAGAAACTGTTTTGCTCCATTCAACCAGCTCTTCAGTACATATGATTATTTTGTCCGTGATAGGAATTGAAACATCATCTGCCCAACTATTTTTGACCACATCTGCTATGCCATTTTTCAATGACTACCAATTTTCAAATCGAAACCATCTTAGCTTTCTCAAAAAACGTACATCGAGTACTTTCAACATTAGCGGGTTATGATCTGAAACACTAGCAGGAGCATTCAGAAGGCTATGGTTTGGGAACCTTCTCATCCACTTGTTGTTCATAAAATCCCTATCAAGCTTCTCAAACATAGTAAAAGTTGTTCCTCTGCTCTTCTCCCATATGAAAGGCCTGTCACTTAAGGGAATCTCTATTAAATTAGAAGCTTCCACACTTGTTCGAAAACCTTTTAGCAAGCTATTTGGATGCTCCCTCCCACCAACTTTTTTAGTAATAGAAAGCATATCATTAAAATCGCCAATAATTACCCAAGGCAAATTGCTTATGCGAGACAATGCTTGGATCAATTTCCACGAGTTATGTATTCTGCTTGTCTCCAAATAACCATAGAAGCCCGTAAGCCTCCAATCCTCACTTCCCATAGTCTTTATTGACATATTAATGTGATTGCTTAAAAAGCTACCGATTTTTACCAGGCCTTGCTCTCTCCACCAACAAGATAGGCCTCCACCTCTACCAATCTGATCTACCGCAAAACTACCACTATGTCCAATTTTATACTTGAGTTCCTCAACTCTCTTAACATGTACCAGAGTTTCCATTAAGAAAATCACTTATGGCCTCAATCTTCGAACTAGTTCCTTAAGAGTTAACACTATCTGAGGTTGGCCAAGGCCCCAACAGTTCCAACTTATGCAACTCATTTCTCTCGGCGATCATGCATTGTAGGATTCACTGTTTTCAAAATGGGCTCATCTAAGGAAACTTGGTTGTTAGCAACATTCAACAACAAATCCTCTTCACTTCTTTGACGCTTTTTATCTTTCTCTTCCATTAGTTCGTTAGTCGTTGTATTTGTCCTAGCTTGCTGGACCCTTCATTTTGAGGGACCAAATTGTCACGAGACTAGGATTTTATCCACTAATTGGTCATCACCTGGATTGGTTGTCTCATTTATGCCTTTAACCAGAGACCCCAATCTTTCTCCACAATACCATCAGGTGTATTAAAAGGAACTTTACAAAAATTGTCCGAGTGCCCTATCTTACTGCATATAAAATAAAAGACTGATAACCATTTGTATTGAAATTTCACTATCACTTTATTTCCATTATATTGCTTTAAAATCTTTTGCCTTAGCAAAGGTAGGTTTACATCTATCGAAACTCGAAAACGTAAATTTTTTTTCCTCTGCTCATTTCTAGTCTCGCTGTCAAATTTCAAGAACTTACCAATGGATTCCCCCAATTGGTTTGCCATCCGCTCACTCGACAAAGCAGAAGGAACGTCATGTGCCTGGACCCAGATTTCTAGAGTTGACTGACTAACAGCTAGCGGGTTTTCATTCTCTTTAATTGGATTCATCAACAGCACATTGTTATGAAACGTCCATGGACTGCCAGAGTTTACCCTTTTCAGGTCGACAACATGGTAGAATTGAATCAAAAGTCTTTTGTGCCCTACCTCCTTGAACGAAACTCCTATTCTATCTTGTATCGTAAATCTTTACCATGTTTTAAAGATATTGTATCACACATTTTTACATGCTTAGTTATAGGTATTTATGCATTTTTTGTATTATTATTATTATTCTGCACCATATGTGGGTATATCACAAACAAGCTCTGTATCATGTAAAGCTAAGGTTGCGTATTATTGAGCTTTTTCAAATTTTGCATTTCAACAAGAATTTTATTGAGCGTTATTGTTTAATTAAATTATAAAAAAATCTAAAAATTAAGA
Organism: Erythroxylum reticulatum; assembly: GCA_025504915.1. Lineage (NCBI taxonomy): Eukaryota > Viridiplantae > Streptophyta > Magnoliopsida > Malpighiales > Erythroxylaceae > Erythroxylum > Erythroxylum reticulatum. The sequence goes on along the minus strand of JANSVA010000009.1, from coordinate 32,553,282 downwards.
AGAAAATTTTCAACAATTTAATCTAAATTTGTTTACCAAAAAATGGAATCTAAGGAGGTTACCAATTTAATCTAGGCTTGGCAATTGGGTTTAGTTTCGTCAGATTTTTTGAGTCATCATGAGTCCCAACGAGTAATTATAAAATAATGTCATTTTAAAATTTTCTTTGAAATTTCTTTTAACCCTTTTTTATATTGTAAAGCACAAAATTTTAAAACGGAAGTTTTTATTTGCTTGTAATTATTATTAAATTCTATAAAAATCAGTTTAAGTTGCAACTTTTGTCTGATACGCTTTTGTTTCTTGCAAGTTGCATACCCACAAAAAATTGCTGGTCTGGCGTCTAATTTATGTGGACGTCTTTGACTCTTTATGAGCCGCTTGGTGCTACTTGTATTAGACAGCTGTTTGACGCAATACGTTACTTGCACAGTTGTCACGTACACTTGTTGTGGTTCCTTCATCAGCCTCGCACTTATTTACAAGTATTTCTTTGAAGATTGCTAAATTCGAACATATAGAGACAGTGACATGCTTCTTATCGCCTACTCTCAATCAAACTACAAGAGGAGTGAAGGGACCACGTCACGTCTGATCTGTCTAATGAATATTTACATCAAAAAATATATATATGTGTGTGGTTTCCGTTCATTTTGCTACTTTTTGCCCTTTGACAGCTTTTCAAGGCTTCGAAAGGACACAACTACCCAACCCCAACCCAATGCATCTGTTGTCATCTCACATTTTACCTTTTATAATATTTAAAATTATAAAAATATTAATTTTAATATTTGTCTATTAATTTAATTTAATTTAATAACTTTTATTATTAAAATCAAATAATTAGTTAACTTTTATAAAGTAATAAATTTTTATTTAATAATATATTTTGTTAAAAATATATAAATCTTTAATTAATTTTTATAAAAGAGATATTATATGACATTATAAATAATAAATAATAAATTTAATTTTTAAACTAACTTAAGTTGAATTAATAATTTAAATTATTTTTAAAAATTATCTCTTTCTATTACCTTTTCTTTTTTTCTTCAATCATGCACGCGCCACCTCACCTAATTCCATTAACCAGATGTTCTGATTCAGACTACTTTACGCTCTCCTTTCGCACCCAATTATAGTTTTGTCTGCCTTGCGTGGCTATTTTCTATTGGTTCAACTCCCACTATCAATCATATCATGGGACGGCCCTTACTTAAATAAAACTCAAAAAATAAAAGTAAAAGTAAACTTATCGCGATATTTGTGAGTTTAACTCGCTCACGTCTCGCGTTAAACTGACAAAGGCACTCAGAGAAAAAGGTTCAAATCACATGTCCTCCTCATGTGGGTCCCAAAAACTCCCTTCACCTCCCAACCGAAATCTTTAAGTCGCATAGCCGCCAAGTATGGTGGCCGGCCGGCGGGATTCTTCGGCCTCACCCGTTGCAAGATTCACGTGATTCCTCCGCCTAACCAGTGACCACGAAACGAAAGTTGGTAAGTATATCGATTGAAAACTGAAAGATCTTCAAGTTGCGAATTCAGTGATCCCACATAAAATTCAAATTTACATTCAAGCAAGCAAATCAAACAATAAACATCGATTCGTCTTCCTAAATCTGTGATCTTCATCAGGAACATCAAAACACACATGCACGCGGAGTAATAATATCGATATTAATCTTTCATTTCCGAGGAATAAAAAAGAAAAAGGAATTCTATAGATTTTTCCGGATGGTAAGAATTTGATCTTGATCTTCAATCGGTCTTTCTTCAAACTCGCGGTTGATGATGATGACGACGATTCAAATATCTCTTTTCTGTTATTATCCTTCACACAGTTATCGTCTAGATCCAGAAAAGAGAAAGCAAGATCGAGAGTATCGATCTCGTGAAATTTTGGATTATAATTCGGTTTCCGCTTTTTCAAACTTTGACAATCTTAGCTGCCTTGACGACGGGATTCTCTCTAGCGATGGCTTCGCGACCTGCAGTTTTGTAATCGTAGCTACAGTCATGTCGGTCAGAGTACCTATGCTCCGAGCAAAAGAGCTCGCCGCACCGGCATCGGAATCCGGTCAAACCGACCTTTCTCCGACATCCAGAGCACCGGTTGACCCCTCTCTTCGCCGTCACATCTAACGAACTACTTTCTCCATCGGCCCGACTTGTCTCCGGAGGCAGCAGATCTTTGACCAGTGAGCGAAACGTACTAGATCTGGGCGACTTAGCTCCCGAGAATTTGAGTATCCCACTGGTGGAGACACATGCGTTGGTGGACGTCACCGCCGTTGTGGTGGAGATGGTGGTGGGTGGTGTGGTAGTTGTATTCGTCGTGGAAGCGTTGGAGGTGCTGGTGGTGGTAGCTGTGAAACACTTTTGACACATATTATTCAAGGCAGGATTTCCAGTAAGGCCGCAGTTGTTGACGCACAAGGTTAAGGTTTCTGGAACCTTAACCTCCGTCTCTTCTTTCTCCGTCTTTTGAGCCATCCTGTAGATAAGCCCCACGAGCTCTTTGCGGAGAAAATGTTTTGTCTAGAGTTATAAGCAGAGAAAGCTGATGAAATTAAAGAAAAGTTGCCGTGGCCGTGGTGGTGGTGGAGAAGAAGAAAAAGTATATAAGAGAGGTCAAGTCGGTAATGGCAGACAGTGATGGAAAATGGGTTCTGGCACAAGAGACGTGTATGTATGGTATGAAAAAAAACAAAAGATTTCTTTTACTGTTTCTCGTAATTGCCCTTTACGTTCCTTCTTTATTACTTTTGTTTCCTCTCCATATCGGTCCTGACGTGTTCATCGTCATTATCGAGACTAAAGCAGTACAGATTCCAGGGTAAAGTCGTATTTTGCTTTTTGTATAAATATTGGTGGGACCGCCGTTTCCACCATTTTGATTCCTCAACTCAATTCTATTTTAAACAAATAAAAGCTCTTCCGTCACCTGTGATATTTTCGATAACTTGGATCTCGATGATATAAAATTTTGCTATGGTTAGAAAATTACAAATTTGATCCCAAGTCGCCGGTGAATTTGATGAGATGGTATTTTGATTTAAGTGAGGTCGCGAGTCTAAATCTTTTTTATATATATAGTTATTTAAAATTTAATATCAGAGCTTTGTCTCTTATAAAAGATCTATCAGATTCGAGTGGGGATTAATTTGGATGTGAATGACTTAAAGGTACCTTCTTATAGTTGGGACCATCATATGATATTTCGTAAGTAAAAAAAAACAACTTTTTCCTTAATATTTTTAGATTAAATTTTGAGATTCATTAAATTATTATTATTGTATAATTAAATAATTTAGATATACTAAATTAGGTCATGGATTTAAATTTTTCTTATGTATACAGTCATTTAAAATTTAGAGTCAGAATTTTACCTCCAACAAAGGACCTATTAGGTTCGAACGGGGATTAGTTTAAGTGTGGATGAGTTAAAGGTGTCTTCCTATAGTTGAGATCTTCATATGACATCTCATGGGTAATCAAAATAAAAAATATAATTTTTTTTAAATATTTTTAAATTAAAATCCAAGATTCATTGAATTATTATTATTGTATAATTAAATAATTTAGATATATTAAATTTTAATGTTCTTTTTAAAATAAATTTTTAAATTAGTTAAAGTTATAATGCCTACTTTGATCTATATTACCATATTTATAATTATTTTAATAACATTAGAAAGTAAATAATAATAGAGAATTTCTTAGATTTTTAATAAAATATTAAATTACAAATGACTAATATTTTAAAAACTAAACTAAAAATTAACCCACGAGATAAGAAGTTTAAGATTTAAAAGGTTTAATCGATATTTAACAATTTAAAAATTAAATAAAATTTAAGTATTTAAAATCTGAGTAAAAGAAAATTATTATATAAAAATTAATTAATATATTTTATTTTATAAAAAATTTTAATTTATAAAAATTAATAAATATATCAATTTTTTAGAACTGAATCAATCGAACTGTTTAAACTTTGCAAATCACACTTTAATCTTATATTTGTTGGCATGAACATTTTGTTTTCTATGACTTATGTGATATTTTCTTGGAGGTTGCATAGAAATTGAGGTATTGGAAGATTAAGCTAATTGATAAGACACCCCAAGCGACCAGGCAAAAGGTTCAATGCAAGAGGACAGAGGCGTGTTGTTCTACTTCCATCTGAGCGAAATAAAACGCCCCCCACTTGCAGGTAGCGGCGGTGACAAGGAAGCTATGAGTATGACTACGTGAGCCGCCCAAACTGACCCATTTGGCTTTCGCTTTCACTTTCGTCCTCTCAAGTCTCTCTAATCTCTGTCCTCGTCCTCGTGGCTGCGGCCACACGGTCGCTTGTATTGTGCCATCTTCTAGTTTCCTCCTTAAGCTTACCGACCAAATTGCCTAACTTCCCATTTCTAATTCTAATTTCTAACCCTTTTTCTCTGTTTTTCTTAATTAAATATTAAAGGGGGTGGTTGATTTGTAATGCATAAGAATAGTAAAATGAATCATTACTATTACTAATGATAATAATTAATTTGTAAAAAAATTAAGAAATAAATCTACTCACTTTTCATTCTTTACCTATTATCCCCTTTCTCAAATTCGTTCACCAAGTACCCTTAAGTATCATTAATAAAGAGGTTCCCAAAAAAGGGTAAACTAATATCTTTTATCCAACATGGTAAAAAGTGTCAATGTGTGACCAAAAAGATTAAGTAAATTAACATACTAATATTACTTTATATTTTACAATAACCAATGTAAAATTTGTAAAGATTAAAAAATACGTAAAATCACATAGTTTGAAATTTTATTTTAAATATTGTATTAATATTTACGATAGCAACAATGCCAAGTAAAGATCTCACTTATATACGAAATCTAGAGAAATTCCGTGATACACAACATTATCCTTAATTAGTAGAAAGACTGTTTCCAAATAACTCATATAAATAAATAATATATTAATATTTAATAAGTCTAAAATACGTAGTTATAACATAATTCAAATTAATGATTCATATATTAATAATCTAACTTAGTATTTAAAATATTATTATTATAATATAATAATATAGATTAATTTAAACATTTAAAAAAGGTTAGAGACAATTTGTAAAGGAGCTAACACCATATGCGGTCTTAACATTTCACATCATAATGTGGAGACACTGTGAACGCTACAAAATCTTTGGACGGTCGCGGATGGGTCCACTCCACCACTTAACATGGTCTGCCCTACTGCAGTCTTTTGTAACTTTTGTTTGAGCGCTTCTGATTCTTTCTTCCTAAATACACGGATTATAGCTGTCTACATGTGATCATATATACCACCACTAGCCAATGGATTGATCCTGCCAACCTAACTTAACATACATTTCTCATTCTATGCATGAACAATCCAACTTTTGTTCCTCTAGATTGGCTAGTACTGTTACCTTTAAATCTCCAATATACCACCTACCATATGATTCACAATAAGACTTCAAAGGTAAGGCCCAAAAGGCATAAGTCGGGCGTGTTAGGTGAGCCTATATACAAAGGGGTTACTGACAGACCATGTAAGAAGTAACTAACACGGCAATGAAAGCTTTGCATTCATGACTTGGGTTCCAAAGATACATAACTCTAGAAGTAGGAATGATGTCTAACCTCAATATGATTTCTGGTAATGGTACATTGGGACATCTGATTTTAGAACATATAACATGACTGAATAGCTGAGGAAGCTTCAGATTTTATCAAGCTTGTCTGCTTTCACAACTGGGTTTGCCTTGGCAATAGCATCTTGACCACTGGTTCTATAATCGTAGGTACAACCATGTTTTTCTGAGTATCGATGCATTGCACAGAAAAGGTTCCCGCAACGGCAACTAAAGCCTGTCAGTCCAAGCCGTTTCTTACAAATGTTGCACCTATTTGGACCCTCTTTTGGAGCCGCAGAAGATATCTTCACTGAGCTGACCAAATGCTCTGCAGAATTTGCTTGAGCATCTGAGGTAACTAGTTTATCTACTGTGTTACTGGAGCTATCGCTGATCATAGGCTCAGCCGGTACTGATTTAACTTTCACTTCTTTTTGCTTTAGTACAAAGTCTCTATGACACTTGGAGCACAAATTCATGGTTGATGCATTTCCAAAAAACCCACAGCCATTAGCACAAAGCTTGGGAACCCCAGGGGAGGCTTGGTATCCTGTCTTTTGGTTCTCCATTTCCCTAAAATTAACATAAATTTCATCAACTTCCAATCTGGGATGAAGAATAAGAAGAAAAACGAGGCAGAAGCGACAAAACAATCATAAACTAAATATTGATCACAAGAAGGAAACACATGATACCAAATCCCGCAGATTAAATCCTTTAGGCAAGGAATCTACTAAAAGTTCTTTATAAGACCATAGTTTGTTATTTCAACCACAAAACCCACCTACAAACATTCAATTGCTTCACCACTTAACCAGTAACGAGAACAAGGTCCACCTTCCAGCAAGCAAGCAATAACACTTTGAACAGAAAAACTTATTCTACCAACTGAAACTCTTCAAGAAAACAACCCAGAATTTCGATATCAACTGCATCATTCAACATGGGAAGTATTGAACATTTATCTTCAGGGTCATTAACTTTCTTAACTACCTATCGAAGTGTTACGCCTAAGGTTTATGTGGTTGCTTATACTCATGGGACACAACGTCCGACAGGTAGAAGCAAATGTCCAACCAACTGGCTACAAGTACATGGAAGAAACTAAAATTGCCCGACAATTCCCATTGATTCATGATAAACATAAGAAGAAAAACATCTCAGTTTAGTTAAACAATAAACGTGAAGCTAAACGAAAACCAACAATGGCATACTAAAATCAACTAAATACACCAACCCAGACTTACAAAATCAAACCCACGAAAATTTAACCAGTATGTACTTAATTCAATTACAAGACACAACAAATGAAAGCCAGAGAATCAGAAGAGTACGCAACCGAATTGGCAGGAGAGATTCTTGATTGCTTGGAGCGAAGATGACTGGCTGACACTCTGATAAGCTGGCCCACTCAAAATTTGAGACGATGTATCGGCATTAATCACCCAAACCCAGAGATTATTACTACTGAATCCCCCTGACAAAAAAAAAGAAAAAGAAAACCCGATCATTAAAAGAAGAAATAAACACCAAGTTCTTGTGTATATGTAAATCTACTTCTAGGAAACAGAGAGCGAACGGAAAAGAGACGAGTACAGAGAACAGGGACTCGTAGTAGAGAGTTGGGAGATTAGCGTAAGAACAATAAGAATGAAGCGGAGAGTGAACGTGGCGGGTTCGTGTTGGGACGAAGGCGAAAGGAAAGTGGGTCCCAATCTGGGGTGATTGATTGAGAAGGAATGGCATATGATTAGATACGTGATGCGTTTAATCAGAAGTCGCTCAAAGGTGGGAGGGTGAGTCAGTGTGAAACGTGGCAAGTGGATATCCAAACTTACCTGCTTGCTTCCGTTGCGTTGCCAACTCAACCCACTCATACATTCTCTCCTCCAAGAGGGTATTTGAGAGACTTCAAGGGTTAAAGATGTCAAAAACCTGAAGATTACGTAAAGAGACTGGAGATTAAGGGACGAGAAAGATCGACGCTTTAAACGTGAACTCCTCCTCGGCCTGTTTCAACGATGGTTTGTGACCGTTTCTCTTGTATCTCACCCGACCCGAGGTCTGGGGCTTGGACCCAAGCTTAATCGGGTCAGAAGTAGCCCAATTTAGGCCCAACTTGGCTCGGATTTGTCTTATAAAATTAAAAAAAGCTAAAATGATGTCGTTTAAATTCCAATATGCTACTTTAATTTAAAATTTAACTATTTTAAAATTATTATAAATAATTCTTTTAACAATTATCAATTTTTAAATTAGTTTTAAAAATTATTTATTTAAAATTTTAGTTTTAGGTATGCAAACTATAGAAAATGATATTTATATTATTTTTATATTTAAAATTAATTGATTAAACATTATTTAATTATCTAATAGATTAATTATTAATAAGAAAGTTTTAATTTAATGATATATTTAATTAAGTTAAATTATGAATATTTTAATTCAATTATAAATTTAAATTAAAGTATATTTAAAATAAATATTAATTTACAAAATTTTGAAATTTAAATATCTATTTTAATAAAATAATCAAAGATTGAATAATTTTATTTAATGAAAAATAATTTATTTTTGACTTTTATATAACATGTAATTAAACATTAATTTTCAAATTTTTGTTTTTATTTACAAATTAAAAATTACAATAAAAATTAGTATATACTGTAATAATAACAAGAAGAAGAAGTTTAAGAAAAAGAGTAGTAGGCGTAAGTTTATACTGTCGCGGCGCGGTTCCGCCATAAATCCCCAAAATCCATCTTCCCCTCGCTACAGCACTAAATTCCTGTTCGCCACCTCTTCCGTTACTTTCCCCAGAAAACTCAAATCATTATCGCCAAGCTTCCCTTCTCCCTAGGGTTTGTCTTCTTTTTCTTATTCTTTCTGCAGGCATTTAACGGGATAGGGTTTTCATTGATTGATTGAGGACGAAGAAGGAGAAAGAGATGGGGAGCGTGGATCGAGTGGAGGAGAGAACATTTAAGATGAATTTCAGCGAAGAGGGAGTTGTCATGTTGAGAGATAGAGTGATGGATAAGCTCAAGGAGTTCATGGGCGATTACACTGATGATACTCTTGTGGTGGGTATATTTATTTATACATATACTATATATTACCCTAATTGCCTACCCTGTTGCTTGGAATTTGAAGTCTGTTTAAGTCATGGAATGGAAGTGGATAAACATATTCTCAAGAATTAAGCGAGCTTCAGTTGTTGGATTGGGGAGAGTTATTCAATAGGATTCCTTTTTCGTTAAAGTGTCTGAGCTTTGTCCTGGAATGCATTGTACGCTTTTGTTAAAAATCACATTTCGTTCTATGCAATTCCTCCTGGCAGGCATTGAGTTGTAATCTTATAGTGATGTATTTTAGCATCTCAAACATATCTATTCCAATTCTCCAATTTTTAAATGTATGTAAACCTTGAGGAATGATATTACTTTTGACGATTGTTTTAATGATGTTTCGAGTTTGTATAGGAATGTGATGATAACATCGATTCTTTTAAGATTATGTAGAGTTTACATTTATGGTTTGCTGATCTGCCCGAAGACATTCTGTCTCATTTCTTGAGATTATGTAGTTCTTCTTTGATGGAGATTTGGCAACTAAATTTTCTCAACTTCTGATTTGAATTCCAAGGAATATGTGATCGTGCTGCTCAGAAATGGCAGGCATAAAGACGAGGCAAGGAATGAATTGAATGTTTTCCTGGGAGACGATAGTGATTCTTTTGTGTCTTGGTAATTTTCTTGCGTGATTGTTGTTGAAAGACCTATGCTTTAGGGATCAATGGTCACATTTATATTTTTAATATTGTATTTAAAGATCTTGTGTGTGATTTTTCATATGAACAGGCTGTGGGATCATCTTGCTTCTAATTTGGAACTATATGTTTGCCCACCGGAGCCTAATAAAGATGAAATGGGTAAAGCAAAACCCAAAATGGAAGACCAGGCTGGGAAAAATGAATCTAGAAGTATGGATTTGAAACTGGAAAAAGGTAATCTAGATACTTTATCTAGAAGACGGCACCAAAGAGGATGGAAAGGATTGTTGAGGGATGAAATCGAGCAGTCTCCTCTTCAGAATTATGATGTTGACAGGAGTCACGGGGAAGAAAGTGCTCATCACAAATCTAATGACACTGGAAGCTCTACGTCTCATCTACATTCAGAAAAGAGGAAAAGGAGGCGGCATGATGAGCGTCAACAGTTTAAGGTTTCTTCTCTTAACATTTTTAGTCCTGTTAACCACTCCGGATTGATGTGCAACTTTTGTCCAACTTGAATTGTGAAATATACTGTGGCACAGCTATTAATTCTTTCTGCTTCCAGTTGACGGTTGTATTTTGAGCCTGTAGTTACCTTAATAATGTGTATATTCTAAATACTTCACTCGGTAATTGGTATCCAAATATTTATGCAGAGGGAGGAGGTATCTCAAGCAACTGTCAATGCTCCTCGACGGCTACTTCAGTTTGCAGTACGAGATGCTGTAGGTACTGTGAGGTCATCTGTTTCAACAAAACAGTCTTCAGCAAAGCGTCTTCGATCTGTGGTGTCTACTTCTGCTGTTGACTCGTCATTGGTTGATCGTCCAAGGAGAATTCGGTCTATTGCAAGAGTTCCTAATGCATTGGCCACTGTCGTTAAAGCAGTGCAAGAGGCTGCTGAAGATGTTATGAAAGTTAAACCAGCAGGAAGTGTGTTTGACCGACTTGGCCACAGTGCAGATGTTTCAGATAACATTGAACAAGTTGATGGATTTGGAGATCCTTATACTGACGATGAAGATTATGAGGAATTGGATGAGATTCAGGAGGATACCTATTTGGATTACCCTCAGAGAGGCGATCATGTGAGGAATGTGCATAAAACGAATATCCGAGCAGGTGGAACTGGTTTATCGTCTGATTCATTATCATATGATGAAGGTTATGATGATTTGAACATTGTAGGCTTTAGGCCTACAAATGTTACAGAAACTGATGCATATGGAATGGATCATGGCCTGTCAACGATGCAGCATGTTGAGAATGAGAATCTTGCTGATGGTATGCAAGTAGCTCAAAGTAACAATCAGGATCAACTAGGTTCAACTGCAAACTCCTCTAGGAAAATTGTGAACTTTTCCGGGAATATAAACATTCGGAAACAGCCTCATTTTATGGAATCAAGGCAGGTTGCAGATTTGGATACTCGTAATTCTTTCCTTGGTGCTCGAAATCTGAAGGAAAATAGTGAACCTGTAACGGTTGATAATGGAAATGTAAGATGGTATCATGCTTTTATAGTTTCATTCCTTCTTGTTACTTGCTCATGCCCTATCCTTCATATTGGTAGCTGAATTTTGATGTTATGACATCAATGATTAACAGGTGAAACTTGCCACTGAAATTGACAAAGAGTCTCAAAAGATCCCACCATCTGTGTCTGGTGTGTACTGCTTTCCTCTGTGTTTCCTTATCTTTTTTTGGGCTTTAAATGCTATTATAAGAAGAGAAGTTTTTCCTGACTATTATCTTTGTAGGTATTTCAAAAACTCTAGTGGATTCTTTAGTTTCAGCCATTAGATGGGATGATATCATAGTTTCCTATGTGAATCTCTTCCCTGTTTCTATATTTTTTGTATAACTTAAAAGAAATTAATTAATTTTAGGTATGATATTTGCAGGTCCTTATACTGCTAGTCGGCCTTTGGAGGATGCAGATTCTCGTACTATTTTTGTTAGCAATGTAATGACCTTCATTGATGAGCCGGTCATCTTAAAATGATGATACCTTTGTTTGATGATTTCATTGTGATTTATGCAGGTTCATTTTGCTGCTACTAAGGACAGTCTCTCCAGGCATTTCAATAAATTTGGTGAAGTGCTAAAGGTGGTTATAGTTACTGATGCAGCAACTGGACAACCAAAAGGGTGAAGCATCTCATATGCTACTCTGCTGTTTTTATTTGCTATTTTTTTAACCTTTATTGCCTCTCTGGACTAAGTGGTAACATGATACAGGTCAGCTTATGTAGAGTTCATGCGCAAAGAGGCAGCTGATAATGCATTATCTCTCGATGGCACCTCCTTTTTGTCAAGAATTCTGAAGGTTTGTTTAGCTACTAAATATCTTAATTTTCTAGAGCTGATTGCCTTTTGCTGTTTGTCTTTATAGTCACGCATGAGTCTTTAGTTTATCTTTTAACCTTTTCGTTTTGGCTTATGCTAGACATATCTGATCTTCTGGTATTTAATACCTGAATAGTTAGACTGTCATCCGCATCAAGGGTTTTGAACATCATTTTCTGTGTGTAGGTCGTAAAGAGAAGCTCAACAAATCAAGAACCCGCCTCCCTCGTGACATGGCCTCGTGCTATTCGTGGCTCTCCGTTTGCAGCAGCTAGATTCTCTAGAGTTCCATTTCAGAGGGGAATGTCCGGTCAGTTTTGGCCTCGCCTTGCTGTGAAACCGGGAGCTCGAAGTATGCAGTGGAAACGAGATGCACAACCCACCACTGCTGATAACAGTACGTCCAATGCTGTGAACAATATTTTTTCTCCTACCGCTCGCAGTTTGACCTATGTCCGATCAGAACTTAAGCCAGCGGGTCCCACTTAGTCCAAACAAAACACCTTATTTTGCTCTAAACATCCAATCTATCTTGGCCCTGAAATGCCAGATTCTTGATTTCCCCAATTGCTTCAAACATCCAATCTATCTTTGCCCTGAAACATCAAAATCTTGATTTCGTCAAGTGCTACATCATAGATAGTACTGGAATCAAGCAGATTGAGATTCTTCCCCTAGCAAGCACATTCAGTTCTTGGTGGTAGTGGTGGGAAACACGATTAATGAAACACCTAAAGCCTGACTTATTAAGCAGGCTTCTTCTCTGGCGTGGTTCCTTTGAGGGTGGGGGTTTAGAGAATAGTTGTACAAGTCCTACCCTTGAGTTACATACCCTTTAGGTGGAAACAAAATTTGTGAATAGGATGGATGTTAGTTGTTTAATTTTTTTCCTGATCTGACACAATCCATTTTGCATTCATGCTTTTGTTCTATTATTATTATCATTATTATGGGAAAAACATAATAAATTGATGGAAAGATTGATCCATGATGATGTATCCTTTGATTCAAATTTATTGCTATAGTTTTTATTTATTGAAATGTGAAGCTGAAGATGCTTGAAAGAGTTTATAGTCTCAACTAACACTCCAAGAAGACAAAATGGGCAAAAACATTATCTAGTCAACAAAGCATACAATAACCCGCAGGACGCCCCTGCTATGCACATGACAGAAACACCACGAACCCTTACGAATAGAACGTTCAAATTCTTGGCAACCTGAAGAGCGAGTGTCAGAATCTGCAATCTACTTTGGTCCTCCATCTTCTTGAAGAAGTACATTGGCTTCAGTGATTGTCTTAACATAAAGGCCAATGTGAAAGGAAACCCAAACGCCACGAAACTTTGTATTGAAATCTCAGTCAGTGGCGTCGATTTGGTGATGGTATATGAAATCCATGCTCCAACCCCAAGTTGAACCAGACCCATTAAAGCTAAAACCTTGCTAAGACTATACATGTTCTTCATCATCCTCTCTAAGACCTCTCTCGTTTCATTGCCCAAAGCTGAGATGTCCCGTTCAACGGTTGGTCCGTCAATCTCTTGGTGCTTGAAATCAGGGTTCTTGCTTGGGTATTCATTAGGCTCTTGCGGTTTTGCAGAATCGGAGGTCGAGATGTATCTGGGTCTCGGGTTTGAAAACATAATATAGCAGGGATCGCAAGGTTTGAACGCACCCAAATTAGGTGTTTTCCAGGAAGATGAAGATAAGTGGATGACTTTAGGATTGGCAACAAAACTCGAGTATGGTCTAAAAGTCAGATCAACATATGAGGATTTTGGGTTTGTTGTTGTTGTTCGGGGTTCAACATTGAGGCCACGATAAGGGAAATATGAATCGTGAGTATTACTAGTATCAGAGCTTAAAGGGTTTCGATGCTCGCACAGAACAGAACGAGAGTAAGAGCTCACATATCTAGTTGCTTGTGAGTTCTGAAAGAAGAAAGAAGAGAGTAATAATGAAGGGTTAGAGGGTTTCAGAAAGTTTGAGGAGAATCTACGCCAGACGGCGGTGTGAGCCATCTGAGACTGCAAGACAGAGATTGGCGAGTGAGACAGTGAAGAGTGAAGACAAGTTAAAAGGTTTGGCTTGGTGGTGTGAAGAGAGTTGGGCTGGTGTTGGAACAGGTAGACTTCTTAGTAGAGCCCATTCTGTTTCCAACTCAACTACTGTTAGTAAGCTATGAGAATGGGCTATTAGCCTACGACTGGTGGTGGGAGGTGACGGCTGCGACGGCGAAGGTATCTAAAGATACATCTTCACTCCATGTCGTTCTGGCTCAGTCGAATCGGTTCACTTGCATCTGGAGTGGAAATGTATTCCTTTCATGTTATAGCGTGACTTAGTTGTTTCATTAATTAAAAACAGGCAAACAGAACAAGATGCAAGAATTAGAAAGTTTCAATCTTTTTATTAAATTACAACAGATCAGATATGGAACATCAAAGAACAGACGAACGGCTCTCTCTTATCTTTTGTATTTCAATATTGCAAGTAGAGAGCAATGAATGAAGCAAGCGAGGCTCCAAGCAAAGAACCAGCAAGGGGCCAAACTGACAGAGGCAGAGCTTGTTTGTGCAGGGGCAGGAGCACTCTGCTGAGCCACCGCCTCACTCAACGACGCGACGGCGAAGACGACGACGGCAACAGCTACCTTCTTCTTCATCTCCATTTTCCTTCTTGAAAACTGAACTTAGGCAAGGCCAAGGGACAAAGAAAAGACTTGAAAAGCTTCTCTGAACCTGCCTTACCAACACACAGGCATTACAGGAGTCTTAAGATATTATTAAACCACTGGTTCAATTTGAAGAAGACAGCAAAACAGTGGGTTCAAGGGTATGTCCGACTAATCGGTGGGCATGTGACGTGAATGAATGATAGAGATAAAGAATACTTATTTATGGGTTCACATGACCCCTTTCCGATATCCTTTGCTTATCAAAGTTACATGAGCATGTATACTCATTTATTGAATGGACGGCCGTTCCATCTGTTTCAACGACAACACACACATACGAGTCGATATGGATGGATGGATGTACGAACGTGTCGTGTTTGCTCAACTACATATGAACAGGATACCGATCAAACTGAAAAAAATAACGAACTCTTCATAGATGTATACAAATCTCTATGTATGTGATGCCATAAGCAAGCACACCTTTTATTTTCGTTCATACAAAAACAATAATAATAACAATCGCTCATATATAGAGAGTATCAATCTTTTCTAGAGGCCTCCATTAACGATAGAATGAATCTAGTGGCTGCGGAGGAGAGCCAACATGGAGAAGAAGAGAGAAGAACAAACAACAGCTCCAGACATTCCCAATGAATACGCAGCTCCTTTGTCCATTGAAGGCGATGGTGAGGGTGATGATGATGGAGCAAAATCACCCAAATTTTGGGCTGAAACGGAGGCAGCAGCAGCCGCCAATAAACTCACAACAGCGACCATAACCACAACAGCTAAGTTCTTCCTCAATGCCATTTTCTGATACTTTAATCAAAAGAGCTTTTTTCAAGAACAGAGCTTCTGGATTTGAGAAGGAAGGACGAATAGGCAGTTTGAGTTTGTCTGGATTTGAGAAGGAAGGACGAATAGGCGCATTATATAGGGGTTGAGGGGCCTTAGGGTTGGTGAAGTAAAAACGCGTAGACCCCACGAGAAGACGTGGACAGCTGTATGGCTTGTCCACGTCATGGCCTATTTTTTAATTTTTTTAATTGAAGGATATTTTCAAAGGGTGAAAACGTCAAGAACAGTAAGGTTTAAGTGTAAAGTGTTAAGGATGTAAGGGGGACACCTGTGGTTTTGCGTTTTCTTTGCTTACAAGACAAGATAACGAGGGAAACAGTTGGCTGTCCGGAAAGGGAAAGAATCATCAGACAGACACGGCGCAGCAATTTACGTGTGCGATTACGGCGTTGATTGAGCATTAGACAGACACGACAATGATTCTGATTCTGATGATAATTACCTTTGAATAAGGAATATTTGATTTGCTGATTAACTGGGTAAGAGTCATACTCATACCACCTCCTACGAATTAGATTCGATTGTAACCAGAATAGTAGGGAGGGTGCATATCACCTCATCTCGTAACCTACCTTAAAGAAACAGCTGATCGTGGAATATTAGCTTTCCTAAGATCGAACTAGAAGATGATTCTATTGAATTACTAGTTACTATTTTTTTGGCAGCTAATTTTTCTCAGGCTTTCAATATTATTGTCCACGATATTATTGACCTCCTTACTCGTAATTGGACTGTTACTCATCATCATATATTTCAAGAGGGTAATCGATACGTTGATTGGCTTATGCATTATGCTACTCACTTTGATAAAAGGGTCACTTATTTTGGGACTATATTTATTGGGTGCCAACTCCTCTTAGCAAAAGATCTATCGGGGACTTATTATATAACCTATTATTATTTTCCCTAAAAAAAAAGGGAAAAGAAATAGCTGATCTTGACTGGTACTGTTCGGTGTCTCTGAAACTATAGGGAGTGTTTACAAGACTCACGCTCGCATGGACTCTAGAATATCGTCAGATTGAACTAAAAGTCGACTCGATTGTGACTATCCAACTCCTCTCTTCCTCGGTCAGCCGATCCTCGATTCATAATCTCATTATTCAAGAGATTCACGAACTATTCACGCAGAACTGGACGGCGGTCTATCGTCACATCTACCGTGAAAAGAACTGCTGTAAAAACTAACTAGTGAACTATGCTAAGCATTTTGCGATCGACACTAATTATTTTGATCTTCCACCTATTAGGTATCATGTACTCCTCCTAAAGAATATGTCGGAAATTTGTTTCTCATGATACGTCATACAATAGATTTTTTTTCCACTTATATATAAAAAAAAAGGAAACAGTTGATATGTTTGCTCAAACATTTATACAACTGTTTTATGATTTCCTAACATTTTTAAAGTATAATATATTTTTAATATATCAATCATTAATTAATTTAGTTTGTATAATATCACGACTCAATTATTTAAACCCGCTAAATAATATTTACTTTGAAAATAAAATTTTATTTTAACTAATTATTAAAAAATTTAACTGATTTAATAAATTTAACAATAAAAAATTTCGAGCAATCCGATTTTCCGATAGATACAAATTGATCAATTTATTAAATAATAGAGTATTTTTATAAACAAAAATATATAAACTTATATTCATTTAATAATTTATTTATTAATTAAATTTTAAATTTTTTAATGAATAAAAATAATCCTATTCATCCATATTTTGCCATTTATATTCTAACAACACTCATTCATCACCGAGTAAAGAATTTGCCCACCACTGACAGAGATTCCAAAACTGAAGAACCTTGATTCTCTATAACAAACCTTTCAGCATTCAATCATGGACATGTAGTATCTGTTTCATCTTCACAGGATGCATGATCATACAGAAACATTGCCCAGACTTGGTCAACCAAGTTATTCTTCGTCCACAAACCTCAGCTGAACAACCCTTTTAACAGAACAGCCTCCATTAATACTCATCCCATCCAGTCCACCGCTCCAAACATAAATACCAAACATAGTTTTCTGTTCAACCCCATTGCAGGCATACATTCATTATTCAAAATTATATTTCCTTGCACGTACACACCGATCAATTCCATAGAGTTACCTGCCTCCATTTTATGTATTCACCAGTGCAAATTCCCTTTCCTAATGATGGAAGCCATTCCGGGCAAGCAACCTGCATGCATTACATTACATATCAAATGAAGAAAACATATGTAGGAAGACCGTATCAAACATAATTTATCAACTAAGAGGTTACCAACAACAGTATATCTAAACGAATATGCCACAGATCTTACTTACAATTTCGAATAATTTGAAGGCACCATTCACCCAATTTGCAAGCTACCAATGAAGTCAGACAGCCTGCAGATACAGAATACTTCTTCCATGTAATGCTATATTCGTTGATAAAATTAGTAGAAAAAACACCTTCGTCAATGGACACTTGGGACAAACCTGATATCTTTAGCAATCACAATATCTCCATCTTCAGCACCAAGATGACGCAGAACCACCTCCTCCAATCGACCATCGCGGTATGCATGCTGCAAAGTATCAGTAACACTTGTCACAAATCTTCAAATGCTCCACACTGATTTTTATTAAGATGTAAAAACAGAACGAAACAGGCAGCCTACTGTAGCAAAATCAAAATACATCATATACCATGAACATAAAAAAGCAAGTCTACTAATAAAAACAATCAACAATACCAAAGAGATCATCATCGTAACAGATAATTTAAGACAAAATTTTAATTCCTTTTTGTTTTATACTTTGCAAATCACGGCTTCACAACTTTAGAATGGGTAACAAAGCACAAATTAAATGAGAGAATTATGTATCCAAGCTTTCAAGTAGCAAAAAAAGTCATTTAGATGTACGGAGGTTACAATTTGCTTTTGTAGATAGTAAACTTTGTTCAATAGCATCAACATATACAATTCAGCTATATTGGCATAAACAAGATATCATGAGCATTTCTCAACAAGCATATTAACCAAATTCCTCACATAAAAATCTGCAGTTTATGACAGCCAAATAAACTATAAAACTTCATAACAAACATTCCGCAGAGGACGTTCTAGATACTTGAAAAGTAATCTTCCATGAATCTAAAATGACTCCCGAGTCGAAGGGTGCAGCAAAAGGAATATGTGCTACCATGTATGCCAAACCTAATAACTAAAGAGAAAATAATTCTCCTAATAAAATCGACAACTTAAAAGAGAAGTTACCCGTCAGCATAAGTCCCAAAGCCAGACATATGGGAGTTAAATCTTCCTCAAAAAAACATGTTAGCATCAAATATACCCAGTTCATCTTCATCCATTAAGTACTTGAACATGTAACATAAATCATCTATATCCACAATATTAGATCTGTGGGGAGGCAGTCTAGGTGGGGTGGTCTCTGATATTTACAAGTGCACGATCCTGCTGTCACAGTATGCAGGATCACAACACAAGATTATATCCTTTAAAGAAGTCATAAAGGTATTGTCTCCATGATGAAAGTAAATAATCACAACAACGCATAATTCCAAACACCATAGGCAGAAGGAGAACTACTGAAGAGATACCACTTTGACTCTTCAGTAAATAAACACAGAAACAGATTTACAAGCTTAAAAATCTCTATGTTCATTTTCAAAAACCTAAGAGAGGAATACTTGCATAATACAAGTTTTTAGCACACCAGACAGACAGATAATTATATAGAGCCTTCTCCTAAGCCCCATGGATCTCGATAACCTAATTTGTCCTGTTGTAATAGATACCCTCTTCTTTCTAATAAAAAAATCCCCACATACTTATATCGCACATTCAAGCTAGAATGATGGATTAAACTGAATCAAGTAGAAACAAAGTTTGCTCAGTAGAAGAAGTAAATGAAAAACTTGGTAGCATACTGGAAACTTTCAACAGCCAGAATATTTTGCAACAACAACCCAATTTTTAACCTTAACTACATTTAGATAATCTCAAATAAAAGATCATCGAGCACTCTGACTGTTTATACATTAATAAATAGAAGGCAAAGAAGGAAAGTCGCTGCTGAAAATAGGAATCGGCTCTAATATTCAAAAGTAAGTAACACCAAAAAAGACTACCCAAGGAATGATGATGGATAATAACCATCTCTATCTGTTGCTTCAACTTCTCCAAATGAAAAGTTAAACATCAAAACTACAGTCTATGCAGCCTTTCCGCAAAGAGAGGGGGGGGAAAAAAAAAGAAAGAATTCACATAAGAGAAATGGCAGCAGAAAGGATTAAGCTGATAGTACCTTGTAAAAACAACTCGTCCCAAATGGGCAGTTTCCATTCCCAAAATTAAAGTGCTTGCAATCTATTGACCTGCAACCATGAAAATAAATACAGTTAATTCTATCATCATAAGAAAATTAAACTCCTATATAATCCAGGTTTCCTGCTAATCCTTAGAATTGTGGATTGCCAGCATACAGTAAAGTCCTTAAACCAGTAATTTTTCAACATATCAATTAATCAAAACAACCACACATTCCAATTTAAACAATATAATGTAATTCAAAAACTTAATAGAGACTGTAGCAATCAGGTTGAAGACAAAACAAAACAGAAACAATTACACAAAGTTACCTGAGTTTTGCTTTATAATTATCAACAATTTCATGTTTTTCATCCTCAGAAAAGTACCAAATGACACTTGGAATGACAAAGTAGGATATCTTGCGGCATATTGGACAAGCCCTCAGTGTATTATTCACATCCATGCCAGAGGATGGGGAAGTACTACGCCAGTTTCGGATACAAGATATGCAGAATGGATGATCGCATTCTGATAGTATACCAAATTTACGCTCAGCTTGTGAGGTCTTCAAGAGTACACGATCCAGGCAAACGCTACACTCTATTTCTTGACTACGCTTCAACGTCTCAATGTTCTTTTGCTTCTTCGTGCACATTTGCAGATGCTCTTCACTTTCCTCTTGTCTGAAAGGATGCAAGCAATGTTTTCCACAGGATGGGCAAATGTCACCATGAATATGAGGACAACTATCTCCACGAGGACAAGTACCAGCAGCAGCAAATGAACAGAGAGGACGATCTTCTGGTTTAGCATGCCTAGGCTCTATAACATCATAATCATCAAGTGGTTCATGCTTTCCATATTCCAAATTCCACGGTGGCTTGGCATGAGAAACAAAAGGTCTACCCGAACCAGGGACACCTGATGGAAGGCCTGTGGACGCAGTCACACCATTCAGTCCAATCTTTGAAGAATAAGCTGAAGCAGAAGAATTGGGCACTGAAGATCGGAGAAGAAGTGTAGAAGAAGATGATGCAACAGCATCTGACCTTGAAGGTTTAACATGCTCATATCTACATCGACTACCATAAGAGCAAATTCCTTTCTGGTAGTATGTGCAAATCTATGTTGATGAACAGTAATCATCATATAGCAGATAATAGAAATAAACCAAAAGAAAACACAAAGAAAACCAAGGAGAACTAGTAAGTCTTACGTTGTTGGGTGGGTCTTTCCAGTCATGTGAAAACTCACAGTTTTCCCCTTTCAGACATGCTCCATGAGCAAAAAACTTGCAAAGAACCCTGAAGAATTCCAAACCTTATAATTAGACAAAATATGTCTCTTGGATTATGAAAACGGCAAGATCAACTCGTGAGAACATCCAATTCTCACAAACACAGACAAAAAATAGCGTCGATAACCTCGCAACCGTGAGCATAAGCGTATGCAACAATCAAATAACGATAAGCCCATTTCTAAATAATTGCAAGTTACGAGCCAGAAAACCAAATTGAATTTTACAAGTAACATTCAAATAGCTCTAAGCCAAATTAGATGAAGAAAAAACCGTGAATATCATTATCCTCCTTCAATTCCAGAACGAAGAAAAATCGATCTTTTCAAGCCCATGCCCATCAATCAGATTCTCATTTTCCTTAAAAAGATGTGAACATATCGAACGCCTACGTTCGACAATCCCGATCATCAACCGATGAATATAAAGAAACGAAACAAACGGAGAATAGATATCTTTATACCTTCTAGACATGGATGGAGATGTTCCTTTGTCCTTTGTACAGAATAAAAGGGCAGAGGAAGGGGGGAGGACAGAGAAGAGTTAATTGCAAAACCAAAATCTAATTCCAAGAATGAGTTAGAAAATGGAATTTCACCACAAAAACACTGTTCTTATAAACAGAGGCCCTCTCAGGCTCTCCCTCCCACTGAATTACCCCGCGCTCTCCTCCCAGCGTCCTTGTTTCTGGTGGCAGCCTGGTGAAGTACCCGAAATGCCCCGCTTCAAACTCTAAATTTACTAATTGGAGAAATTGGGCTTTTTTCACAAATTTTGCGGTCATGAATACTCCTTCGGGCTCGCGGTATCATTGCTAGAGATGCAACTTAGCTTTCTTTTAGTAGAACTTATATCTGAAGCGTTTTTATCAGCAAAATTTTTTTCTGTAAATTTTTTTAAAAGAATTTTTTTAAGAAATTAGTTGACTATTTGGCTCTTATTTAACAAATAATTTTTTAAAAATTTTCATACAGTAGACTATTTAATAACATAAAAATAAAAAGTACTTTTAATTTTAAGTATATTTTATTTTATAATAAAAATTAACTATGCATATAAATATTATTTAAAGTATATTAAACAATATGCAAAGTATAATATATTAATTATTATATAATTTTAAACCATATGAAACATATATAAAAATATATCTAACTAAATCTTTTATATGGATTATAACATAAGTAAAACTAATATAAAAAAATAAATATTAAAATATATAAATAAATAAATAAGCCAAATAGGAAAAGACAGGTTTACAAGATAAATGTGAAGATAAGTTTGTGGGTATTGTGGAAATTATGTGTAAAACATAAAAGCAAAAGAGATTAAAGAATAGGCTCATTAATTAATCTAAAAAATATACCACAAAAAGTCATTTGAGATTTTTTTTTTTGGAAGCTCTAAATTTAAACTTCTTAAATGCTGTATTTTGGCTACTAAAAAAGTCATATTTATTTAAAAAATACTTTTTTATTTTACATCCGAATACTTATTTTCTTAAAAAAAGGCTTTTGTGATGAAGTAAAATGCTTATTGTAACGCTCTATATTAGGGGTTAGAATATTGAGAAATTTCAATGCATAATATGCTTTGTATAATTGAGTTTTTGCTTAATTATGCATAGGCATTTTTGGGCTCATACAAATAATTGTACATGCATTGATGACATTTTTTTGGTAAAATGTATCGATAAACTCGATTAAAATGTAGGAAATTATACCGAGACTATTGAAATTATTTCGAAATTTTTAACAAATTATAGGAATTTCTGAATTGGGATAATTATAGACTAGGAAAAAGTTGAAAATTGACTAATGGTAGTGAAAAATGTGGAAAATTTAGATGATGACACGTGTATTTCATGCAAGGTGGATACGTGGGTTAAATTTTTTATTATAAGGAAAACACTGTAGTTTATTCTTCGCCGTAAGCTTTTAACACACAACTTGTTCTTTGTTCTTGACTATCCACTGAAATCTCACTGGTTGAGAATTGTTACTACTTCCACTAAAGGTTACTTCTAAAGTTTTTGTTGAAACAATAAGTGATGTTTTCATGAAACTCAATGAATATATGCTCTGTTTCTTATGGTTTATGCATCGGTATTTGAGTGTTCATAGAAATGAATCAAATGATTCTAATGATGCTTGAAAGATTGAAATTGAAATTGTGCATGAGGTGTGTAAGATGGGTAGCTTTGGGTGATGTTCAGAACAGGTTAAATAAGAAATTTGTGAAGTGATTAGTGTCAGAAATGGAACAGATGCAGAAAATATATAATTATACATGGACGAGAATCGGATTTTTGATATTGGAAATGAACCCTAGATCTTTGTTTTGTTTTGTATTGTTGAGTTAAAATGAGGATAGATTGGAGTGTCGATTTTAAAAAAATTGTGAAGAATTTTGCTTTCTGTAAAGTTTGCCATGACCAACTTTTGGCTCACTGCGGCAAAATTTCCTAACAACTGAAACCTACTTCGATATTTTAAGTATAGCTTTCTCTGTAGTGATCCGAATAGAGTTATTATTAATTTGGATTAAACTAGAGACGTAAGGCTACAAATTGTCTAAAGAGATTAAATTCTAATTCAACCTTTAAGAATTTCAGAATCTGATTGGAAATTGAGATAAGAATTCTGTTGAAGCTTAAGAATATTCAAAACTCTTTTAAGTATAATTTTCAGTATACTAAACCAAATTGGATGAACTTGATATCAATGGAAAGCTAAGACAAAGATGAACAACTTTCTAGAAGGAAGTTATACCTAATTACCTTACCTACCAGATGAGAATAATTGAGCAAAGTAGACCTGAAAGTTGCTTGTGAAATAAATCTGGATTGAGGAATTGAGTATGATTTCACATGATTAATAATGTGACAAGATTAAGGGTATACATGAATGTACATAATTGAATTTATAATTATGCACAATAATAATATGTGATTGTATTAAATGTTTTAGAGGAACCCATCGGTCGACCGATCCTAGATATTGCCAGAATGTCGAGACAATAGGCAATAAAGGACATTTTTGTAAGTAATTTTAGACGGTTACATATTTGTAAGTAATTTCAATGGTCTTATTTGTAAGTAAGTCTTGTTGAATAATTTTGGATAATTCAGTAAGAAATCTAGTGAGAAATTTTGGATAGTTCTGCTTTGACTGCTTTTTTGTTGTTGACTTTAATCAATTGAATTATTTGCAAAGCTGTCATATTGATATGTTTAAATTTTGGCATGAAAGCAATAATTGGCTAATTCTGTTGAAGATGAAATGAATTTGTTTGGTTTTAAAACTGTCAAGTCCTAATCGTGAGTAAATAGGCATGTCTATAAGGGTCTGCAGTTGCTCCTGTTATTGACACCTCGATGTCTCCGGATATCGAGACATATGTCTCTCCTGCTGATACCAATTATGGTATCTCTTGTATAAGTCCCATTACCCGCTTCTGTAAATAAATTTAACAGTCTTATGATTTTGTATTTTGATTTCTATCTGAGTCTGATATAAACAAAGAAACTGTGTTCTGATTATGAAGGGTTTATACCCTCTTTTGAGACTCAGTTCTGTTTTCTGTACAATCTGTCTAAGATCCAATACAATATGTTTGAATTGTTCGTTTCAATAACTGTTAATTCATGTTTCTGATATATCATGACTGTGTATAATCAGTTGTTAGCTTATGCATAGATTAGTTATTACTCACTAAGCTATATACTTAACACGGTGGATTTGCCCCATGTAGGTTTAAAGAGAAGGAAATAAAGACTGGGACGAGTCAACCGTAATGGCCAATAGAGTTTGAGTATTGTTTTGTTAAAATTGTATTTTTGGAGTTTGTTTTTGGCTTATCTTTGATGTATATAACTTTGGATTTATTTAAAGGTTTGTA
>JANSVA010000009.1:32492345-32503618 GCA_025504915.1 Erythroxylum reticulatum | reverse complement strand
AGCAATGGATTCTGCTCTCATGGCTTATGAGGTTGGAGATATGAAACTTTTCCTCACCATAGTTCACAATTGCTGATCTTGATATGATAAACATAAAGAAGCAATATTGATGAAGTTTGTTAAGTTACTTGCCAAGTGCACTGGTGCTGTTTCTACACGAGTAGCTTAGTGATGGAACTATTTACCTGCAGGATACGAGAAGGTGAAGGAAGAAACTGAGAGAGCAAGGAGAGAAACGTTTCGACTGTTAGAGATTTGGACGTGTTGTGGTTTTTGAAGCTCTGCACATTGTTCATTCTCTTCATTTCATTCACTTAGTTGGGAAACTCCTCCAAATTAGTTTTTCTTACTTTCCATAATTTGATTCTATCGATTTGTAATACTAAGATTGAAACGTTAATGAATCACAAGGTTCAGTTTTCATTCAATCTTTCCATTTAACCGGTGAAGGAAAGGAATCTCAAATTCCTACTGATCCAGCTCCAATGAACATTGGTGGAGGTTGCGTGTTGCTGTTGCTCATCCTTTTGTGATTATCATCCCTGAGATCTTTTCCGGGTTATCTCAAACTCTTTTTTTTAGTATGACCACAAACAACTTTAGGATAAGAAACTGTAGCAAAATGTCAAATTTGGTTGCAGATACGTTACTCAGAATTACAGAAAAGACAAAACAGAGTTTGTGTTTATGTAGGAATGAGTTTGTAGCTACAAGACAGACAAATGCTGTTCTGGTTTTAACGCTTATTACTCTGATAAAGACGGTTCCTATCCTCCAAATCACATGTCCAGTTCTCCATTGCCGTAGCTAAGTTCCGTCAAAAATGGCAGTCACATTAACCCCTCTGCCACTATTTGCCTTTTGTCCAGAAACTCTCAAATGAAAACAAATTTAAGAGCAAACTAGGAAGACTCAACGAAGATATTCTAAATACAAGGCCTAGTCAATCGATTCAAAAACACTTCCAAAGTCCTAAATCTTTCATCTTTGTTGATCATACAGACTAAGCATGGACCTGCAAATTCTCCTTTAACATAATCAGAGAGCTTACTCAAAGATCGTTACGAAATTGTAAAAACATCTTTATGGAATATAAATCCGCAGTGATACAGAACAACCCCAAAGTAAAAAAACAAAAATCTATGTGATTAGAAACCAAACTGAAAGAGGAATGTACATGTACATCAGAGATCCTCTAGTCAACCCGCAAGTTGCAGAGCATGATATCCAAAAGCCTATGCCACATAACCCTTGCCCGTGGATACAGACTAGTCGTGTAAGCTCTTGACTCTCTGTAAAGATCCTCCATGGTTTCTACAAAAAGATTCAAACTTCTCAGAGGTGGAAAATAAAGAGTCAAGGGTATTGCAGAGAAAGCCACCGTGAAGAATAGCTGGAACATTATTTCAGGCATCCAAACCACAAGCCACTAGATCCGTTCTTGAAAAAGAGACCTTAAAGGCAAAAAAAGGTTACGAAAAGGGATGTTTGTGTATGTCCTGAGAGAGACGAGTGATAGAGAAAATTATGGAACAGGTTCAGATATAAGGTTGCTGTATTGCTAAGCAAGTTGGAGGAAGGGAAGGTACAGATTTGGTAGTACGTTGAGGAAAAAACTAAGAAACAGACTCGGCAAAGACCGGCAATTTCTGGAACTTACACACAATAAACAAAGAATATAACTTTTTGTATTATTTGACTGCAGATAAGTAAGTCCGATTAGATTCCAGAGCCTAGCAAACATGATGATTGGGATTGGG
The DNA here is from genome assembly GCA_025504915.1 of Erythroxylum reticulatum. Taxonomy (NCBI): domain Eukaryota; kingdom Viridiplantae; phylum Streptophyta; class Magnoliopsida; order Malpighiales; family Erythroxylaceae; genus Erythroxylum; species Erythroxylum reticulatum. The sequence continues at coordinate 32,501,858 of JANSVA010000009.1, read as the reverse complement.
TAAGCTTTTGGTATATGACAACGTTCCAACCTCTACCCGACAACGTTCCAACCTTTCGAATTAGTTTATTTTGTTACAAGATTATAATTAAGCAGTAGAAAGAACCAGCGGCGTACACTGGTAACCATGGTTTGGTAAAATCCACAGGTTTTGTGCTTCACCATAAATAACTCATACCCTTTTTTGTTTTATTTGATTCCAATGGATTTTCAGGATTTGGGGTTTACAGCTTAGCTGTTGGGTAGCTTCTTGGTGTCTTCTTGAAAATTCCCTCCACCAGTTTCTGTGGATAATGCTCTAAAGTAGTTTTGTGGATGGGCAAAGGACCTGTCTTCCCTTTACGTCAACGACCTGTCTATTTCACTCATTTAATGTCTTCTAACTAGTTGATAAAAGTTTCACATGATTCTCAAGGAGCTCTCCTAGTTGCTGTCGGTTCACCATAATAGTTAGTCAATCGTGGCCTTTCAAACTTGAGCAGAAGACCCATCAAGATGTAATATTAACACAACTAGGGTCAGTTAGTGATCAGAACGGATATGGTGTAGCAATTTAACACGAATGGGGTCAGTTAGTGATCAGAATGGGTATGGCACAGCAATTTAGCACCTACTAAGATTACGTGAAAGGGACGAGATTTTGTTCATGCCACATGTCTGTACTAAATTTGATTTGGTACACAAAAACATGGTAGGGTCTTATCGGTTTTTATCAAAGAAAGAAACGGTATTCGGACGGAAGGTTCCATGTCAGAAGGACACGAGTTGACTAAAGAAATGTGAAACAACTTTAGCTTCGGGGACGAAAAAGACAGTATCGGACTTTCAGCAGTGAAAACCCAAATCAGAGTACGAGCGAAGCCCAGATCCTATGTTCATGGAACCGATTTAGACCATTTTCTGTTTCTCTGGAGGCCCTCTCTTTTATCAGCCCATAACTTGCGTTGTGTTTTTTCACGGATGAGACCGCGTTCTATAAGAGGTAAAGACTGTTTTTTTGGATTCGCCGGTTTTGGGGGGTTGGGAAGACAAAACAACGTGCGAACTTGGATAGCTATTATTAAATCCCCCAAAATCCCAATTCAGGGTTTATTCCCTTTTGGATCCTTCCTGTTTCCTTCCATTTTTTAAATTCATTTTCCCTTTTAACTGTTTGGCTTATTGAGATTCTTGATCTCAGGACCCCTTCATTTCTTGCGAGCGTCTGGCTCTTGTGTTCTGCTTGGTAAGTTTGAGTTCTTAGGGTTTAATGACGATCTGCCATTTATTTTCCTGAATTTTTCGAGAATTTCAATAGAGAAAGACATAATGTGGAACCCAGACCCAGTTGTTTGTTTGTCTTATAATCTTTTAACTTATTCGAATCCAAAATGTTAAACAATTTATTGTGTATTTTCCAATTTATCTTCTTTCTTGATTAGAGGTCGGGTGGGGAAAAGAGGGGATTGATCGAAGTTTCAATCTTTCAGGCAATTGATTTGATCATTTTCCTTCAGGTGTCTGTCCTCGCGAAAGGAAACCCCATCGACTCAGTTTGACTTGATCTCTGGTAATCGAAACCTGCGACTTTGTGGGAGAGATACTTATCACTTGACTTAGTTCATTTCCAAGGACATTCAAGTGTTTAGGTAATCTTGCCTGTTCATTGTTTCTTTCAAGTCGATTGATGGTTTTGCCTGACCCCTTTGATTAAAACCTAATTATTTTATGCCAGAGATCATGCTCAGGGTCATGTTACATGCCAGCTGATATCTCATCTCGACTGGGGTGTTTATAGTATAGTTGCCACTGAGCGGGCTAAATTTTATGTGAAGAATTCTGTGCTGCCTACGGTGCATCCAAAGAAAAATGCGGTTCGGGATCAGACTTGTTGTCTTCTTTTTACTATTCCATATAGTTCTCTTTGGCTGCATCTTGGCAGAGTCTGAAAGGAAAATTCCGGAAAAGCTAAGGTCAGCTCCAAACATGGATGTGGGCAGAATCATATATGGAACTGGTTTAGAGAATGACATTAATACTGAGAGCATGGCTAGTGGGATGGGTGAACAGAAGGGGGGTTATACTCGAGTTTCAATATCTACTGTTGCATTGTTCACATTGGCCATGGCTGCTGCTACTGGTTTAGGTGCGGTACCGTTCTTTTTTGTCGAGCTAGATCCTCAATGGGCTGGAATATGCAATGGAATGGCTGCTGGTGTGATGTTGGCTGCCAGCTTTGACCTTGTTCAAGAGGGACAGGCTCATGGTGCTGGTAGTTGGGTTGTGATCGGGATATTATTTGGTGGCATTTTCATTTTGCTGTGCAAAAAGGTAATGGTAATGAACTTTAGTGTCTGGTAGTGTTCCTATGTCAGTTGAAATTCATATTAGTAATTTAGTGAAGTGTAATAGCTGAATGCTTTTTGTTCTAGTTTCTTGAACAATATGGGGAAGTAAGTATGCTGGACATAAAAGGTGCTGATGCAACTAAAGTTGTTCTTGTTATTGGGATTATGACTCTCCATTCATTTGGGGAGGGCTCTGGAGTTGGAGTTTCCTTTGCTGGTTCCAAAGGTTTTGCCCAAGGACTTTTGGTAACTTTGGCCATTGCCGTGCATAACATACCAGAGGGATTGGCTGTAAGTATGGTGCTTGCATCCAGAGGTGTTTCTCCTCAGAATGCAATGTTATGGAGTGTGATCACATCCTTGCCTCAGGTATCACATTTTGCTTTTGGATGTGCTTTAGTGTAAGACAATGATGCGCTTCCATTATACTAAGATAACATTAGGGGATCCTTAAACCAGTTATTGAAAAGATATAAAAAATTGCAGAATGAATGTGCTGTTAATGCTTAACAGGCTAAGATTTAGAAAATACAGTCTGGGTTATACATTGCTGTGTTTCCATCAATTCAGATCGATAGACATACCAAATACTGGAACAGGCATTGTTTATAATCGCAGATAAGTTTTTCAGTTGCTAGATTTTCTTTAGAGGAAATAGTCCTTGCCGATTTGCCTATTTTACCAACTTGTCAACAGTTAACAGATTAGCCACTTACTTGCAGCCCATCGTAGCAGTTCCATCTTTTATGTGCGCTGATACATTTAATAAGTTTTTACCTTTCTGCACGGGATTTGCTGCCGGATGTATGATTTGGATGGTTGTTGCTGAGGTACTTCCCGATGCATTTAAGGTAATAATATATATGGCTTCGAAGAGTTGGTTCCTTTTGGAGAATGAAAATTCTTTGTTATTTGTGCATTTTTTGGTCACATAATCAACTGAATTCAATTATAAATTTTTCTTCTGCACACCTTAAAGCAAGACATGTTAATCTTAGAATCTATATATGCTTCTTTATATATCTGTTTAATTACTGGTTTATATTGGATACAGTGTTGTTTCTCACTGGCTTTCTGATTATAGGAAGCCTCACCTTCTCAAGTGGCATCAGCAGCTACAATCTCTGTTGCATTTATGGAAGCACTGAGCACTGTTTTTGAGAATTTTACCCACAATTACGAGTGAGTTGCGCTGTGACTTGAAGTTTCTGAGAATTCATGGTTAGACTGAGAGGAGTCATCTTGTCTTTAGCCTTTGAGATGCTATAATCTTTGCCAAGTGCTGATTTTTATTGCCTTGTCCCAAACCTGTCTCAATTTATTTATGCTGCTTTTGCTTATCTTGCAGTTAATTTTTATGTAGAACTAAATCTCCCTCTGTTATGTGCAGTTCAGAGGATGCTTCAGGCTTTTTCGTTTCGTTGCTTTTTGGTCTTGGCCCGTTGCTCGGTGGCTCAATTCTTGTTGCATTCGCCCTTGCATTTCATTTCCAGCATGCTCTTCTCATGGGTGCAGCATGTGGCATTGCGTTTGTCCTTGGTGCCTGGCGACCACTTCAGTTACTTGTGTCTCTAAAGATTGGCGTCATTACCGTCCTATTTCTGTTTATCGCTGGGGCGGCATCCGTTCATATCTTGAGCTCTAGAATTCTAAGTTTTGCAAGTCGTAAAAAGACATCTGGAAGTAATCTAACAACAGCTACCAACTTCCCGCTTAGTGTCCATACCCTCCAATCATTCCTGTCTTGTGGTGTTGTTGCCCTTCATGCAGTGGCTGAGGGGCTCGCACTAGGAGTGGCTGCACCAAAAGCTTACGGACTCGGTCGACACATGGTCCTTCCTGTCTCTTTACACGGCCTCCCACGGGGAGCAGCTGTTGCTAGCTGCATCTTTGGGGTTACTGACAGTTGGCACAGTGCTCTAGCGGCTGCTGCTCTAATCGGATTTGCAGGTCCGATGTCTGCAATCGGAGCAATACTTGCAGGTATTGACTACAGTGGTCTGGATCATGTGATGGTATTTGCATGTGGGGGATTAATCCCAAGCTTTGGAAGGATAATTCAGAGAGCAGTGAGGTTGGACAAACAGAAAAGCTGTTGTGGGGTTGCAGTGGGATTGGGATTAGCCACACTGTGTTTAACATGCACCAAGTTCGTTTGCTTGCACACACCTTACTGCAATTCTGCTCCAGAAGCTGTAAGATGATACAAAATGCTTTTGGATACTTACATAAATACATACATTGTAGAGAACATTGTTAATTGGGGGTAGTTACAGAGGAAAACTCAGGTCAGGTGGAGGATGCCATGTTATTGTACACTAATTTACCATTGTTTTGTACTGCTGCTTATTTTTGGTTTCGGGTTTAAAGAGGTCTAATAGTACCTTTGGAGTGCTAGAATTCAAGTAAAGGATTTTCTTAAATCTTTTAACTCTTACTTCTTGTAGTTATCCTAAAAGGAAACTTAATAATAATAATAATTATTATTATTATGTTTATGATTATTAGTGTTATTATGATTTTTTATTTTCTTTTATAATTTTCTATAATAATAACAATAATAATTATTATAAAATTTTATTGTTTTATATTTTAATTATTTTAATTATTACTTTTTTTTTCTTTCTTATGTGAGTTATTTAGAAAAAACATCTTTACTAGTTAGGAGTAAAGTTGTGAATTATTGGTTTGTCTTAGATTCTGCGTTTCAATGGATTTCTTTTGGACAGTGAGGTTGTTGTATAAATTTGATTTATTATAAAAAATTTAAAATTTAAAATTAAATTCATTTCACAAGTTTATAGTTTTCAAATTTTTTAACAATTATATGAATAAATTATTTATTAAATAAAATATAAGTTTATGATGAAAAATATATAATCCCATGCAATAATATTATAACAAATTTGAATAAATAAATAATCGTTAAATTTTATTTGAATAAGATCTAAAAAATACAATATTGTATGAATATTAATTAATTTAAAATAAATAAATTGAAAGATAATTATGAATTAAAATAAATTATATATTTATAAAATATATTAAATAGAATAACTTTAATTTTAAATAATTAAAACTTGATTTTTAACTTTTAAAATATTGAGACGGAATGGTACTAATTCAATTTTTGTAATGCAAAGTAAATGATTTTTTTTTTACAATAGAAAAGCACAAATTAAAATAACATCCAAGGAAGACTAATCTCGACCATATCTTCTAAAAGGAGAGTGACACACTCAAATGGTGCTCTAACAAAAGTGGTGAGTCTGAGTCTTAAAATAAAAGCATAATTGACGAGCCAGTCAGCGCACCGATTACCCTCTTTATAAGTGTGGCGAGGGATAACTTTCCAGTTTCGGATTAGAAGTTTATTGATGCCCTGGATCAAAGAATTGAGAGACAGGGCTCGATGCGAGGCGTCGGAGAGGAGCTCTTAAGCCACGATAGAATCCAATTCAAGTATCACACAGTGAAAACCGAGGGTTTATGCTAACTGAAGACCTGAGTAGATACCCCAGAGTTCAACCGAAACTGGAAAACAACGACCTATATTTTGAGCAAAACCGTTTAACCAATCGTCAGAGCGATTTCGAATGAGACCTTCTGCAATGGCTGAGGAGGTGTCAGTTTTTGCAACTGATTTTAATTATAATGACAAATATTATGTTGGACACGTGTCATGGTCTGGTTACGATAGCACGTAAAGAGAATGCGACCTCCTTCGCTATCCATCTTTACCGTCTTTCCCTCGCAAAGGAGACATTTGAACCGTCGTCTCGTCGGACGGACCTCAGGTTGTCTCCGGAAAGTTAAACTCTTTCCCTGTTTTTATTGAAATCCACTTGTAGCGGACGATTGCATTCTTATGATTCGCCATGAGATAATGATTAAGAACTGGAAATCTTATACCTTTGGTTTCGCTGCTCGTTGTAGGATATGCTTTACGATGGAAGCAAATCTAGGACTAATCACGAGGAGGATGCATAAAAGCCCCTTTTCATTCTCTTATGATCAGAGGAGTGATCTATCGTTTCTCACTTTCCAATGGAGTGGAACTGTAGAGAAACGTAAAGCCCCTTTCTTTTGAGATGATATTGATGCTCCTATAAAAGGTACGAACGCTTTTTTATCTTATCTTGTTTCATCTTTAAAAACCTTGTTCCTGTCTTTTTGAAATGATGAATATTGTGTCACCAACCCATCAAAAAAAAAAAAAAAAAGGGTAGAATTATGAGCCTTTTGTTTCTTGAAATATAGATGCTAATCTGTTTCCTTTGTTTTGCTTTCTTGCAAGATTATGTTGGTATTTGAGCTTCTTGTTACATAGGTATTTTTTAGTGTCTGGCTGTCTAGGTCCCGCCTCTGTGGAGGGGACAGACAAAGATCGGTATTTGTGGGGTATCAAGTTAACAACAATGTAGGCTACGTGGTGTTTCTTGTCTTTGCTACGAAGTAGGAGAAGTGTGTGTTTGTTGTCTTGGCTTACGAAGCCTTTTGGATTTTATCAGTAACAGCTGTGGAAGAATACATTTGAGTAACTTAGAGAGTTTTCCACTTGCTGCAGTCCCTGTCAACTCGTACAATCAACATATTAGTGACTTTGCATTACTCTTATATTTCTCAGGAATTGACCAGAAACCCGTATTGTGATTGGACTGTGACTTGGGTAATTTACTAATGCTATATCTGTTGATACATGACCATTCTTTCATGTAGGAAGGACTGCTTAGCATGTAAGGATAGGGAAAGGTTAGGTATGGAAAGCGATTTGCTGGGGAAGAAAACGATGACAACACATACAAAAATGAAAGCTTTGTGGAGTGTGTTTTACCTCAGAAACAGGTATGATACTTGTGTTCATGTTATAGTTATTTATCTTGTCATGATATCCAGTTTTTTTTCCAAGGTGTAGTTATCTCTGCCGTTATCAGGAATCCGGATCATGCCCTGCCCTCTTTATCAGATTTCCTATTTCACCTAGGATCCTTTCTTTAGTGTATGTGCCCTGAAAAGTCAGATTTAAAGAACCAATTAGTTTCTCATCAGAGGGTATTAATGATTAATTCTGTCAGATCAAATGACATTGGTGATACCATTTTCTGCTAAGTTTGAACCCTTTAGGCTTACCATAATCTAGTTGATTCATACCTGAATTGGACATGTCTAGGGGTAGAAATGATGGTTTTCCGTTTTTTAACGTGATTTTCTCAGATTGTTAAGTAATGTAATGAGTCCATGTTACGAACGAATTTCAATCGATCACTTTCTACCAGATGAAACTGTTTCCATCTTATCCTTGTGAATGTTTGGTTTTAGTTAACTAACTGGTTAATTATGGTGAATACTGGTCTTTTACTCTATCAAAGATGAAGAGGAGATTAGGAGGGTGAGCAGGGCCTGTAAAATGCTAAACCTCAAAGAGCAAGCAAGCAAGAGTAATTGGAAGACATGAAAAATTCGGATGCTTTAATAACTTTTCATGTAAGTTTAAAACAATGTCACCAGAAAAGCAAGTACTGAAAGGATATGGTTAGTCTGTCTGTATATCTTAAGCCTAGTAAGTAGTAACAAGTACTTCAGGCAGAGCTCTCTCTTTCTCTCTCAAACCACACGTGTTTTTGAAGTATAACCAAGACACAGAGCCAGGGAAGAGAGAGGGTGAGAGAATTATGTAAAGTGGAAGCAAGATTGTGCCTCAAACACACATGATTACCTTGCGAGTGAAGAAAAATGAATAGAAAAAGACAAGATGGAGTCAAAGACAAGAAGAAGACTAATTAACCATCTCTCTCTCTCTTTGTTTGTCTTGTCTTTCTGTCTCTGGTAAGAGATGAGGTCCCCCTCCAATCCGTTTTCCACTCTACCTAGCAACCAACAACAAATTTAATGTTTTCTCTTCCTTATTCATACCCATTTTCATATTGTAAGCAAAACCCCACAACCATCACCATCATAATCACTCTTACCATCTCATGAAGCCTCCTCTCTCTCTCTCTCTCTCTCTCTCTCTCTCTCTAGTATACACAGTTATAAGCAGTATTATCATTTACCTATACTATATAACTATGTCTCTATGCTTCAAACCATTCAAAGAACCAACCAAAATAGCTCTGCTAGATCCCATCTCAAACTAGCTGTCCAAACAAACAATGAGGAAGCCTGATATGATTGGCAAGGATAGAGAGAACACCAACAAAACCAAGCTTAGAAAAGGTTTATGGTCTCCAGAAGAAGATGAAAAGCTGATCAATTACATGTTGACGAATGGACAAGGTTGTTGGAGTGACATTGCCAGGAATGCTGGTCTGCAGAGATGTGGAAAGAGTTGTCGTCTACGTTGGATTAATTACTTGAGACCTGACCTCAAGCGTGGTGCTTTTTCTCCTCAAGAAGAAGAGCTTATCGTCCACTTGCATTCCATTCTTGGAAACAGGTTTTCTTAATTACTTCGACTCCAGTTCTCTTTCAAGGTTCTCACTGCTTGATCTTCACATACAATGCAGTTATGCACACATACTGTAAAATAATTTTCCGAGAATGTCTCTTTGACAATGTAGGTTCTTACAATGTGTTCAAACGATTTTTGTTCTTATCTTCTAGTCTTTAACAAGCCTGAGATGCTATATCAATCAGAGTTGTATGTTTCCTTCCTGCCTGTGTATATTCCTAACTCCTAAGCCTCAAGGTAAATATATACATAGCTGGTTTGGATCGAAGTCTTGTCGAGTCATTTCGTTGCTGGCAAACACTTTTACAGTACCCTTCTCTAAAACTTTAAAGATGCATATTTGAAACTTAAGGAGAACAACGTGGACATGTATTTTTGGTAATTTAACATCACGTTCATTTCCATATCTAGTTGTAGACTAGTCATTTTGCATTACACCATAGAAGATGGAAACGAGACTTCATTGACATTCTCGTTCAGTTGAACACATTAGGAAGATATTATCTATAAACACACATCTTCTAACACCTCTGAGAATTGTTAATAATCAGTTATATTCTAAACAACATGATCAACAGGTGGTCTCAAATTGCGGCTCGTCTTCCAGGAAGAACAGACAACGAGATAAAGAACTTCTGGAATTCCACCTTAAAGAAGAGGCTGAAGATGAATAACCCTAATGCCATGGCATCACCAAACGACAGTGATCATTCATCAGAGACCAGAGAATTTATGG
>JANSVA010000009.1:32472662-32484223 GCA_025504915.1 Erythroxylum reticulatum | reverse complement strand
AAGATAAAAAGAATTCTGTAATTCAAAATTTATATTTCATAATTAAATATTATTAACACGATGATATAATTTAACTCTTAAATTTAAATTGAAATAATTAAAATTAATTTTAATAAATAATTTATTATAATTATCTTAGATTATTAATTTTATTTAATTTAAGTCAAATTTAAAAAATAAATTAAATTATTGTATCAATAATATTTAATTAATTTACGTATAATATTTATATTACATGATAAAAGTGATGATATTTTGGCCGAGCTCGACCTAAGTCAACTAAAGATCGAGATATTAAGTTCGGATTAACCGTTTCAAGAAACGACATTATTTTATAAAAAATAATATTTTTAATTTAAAAAATAAAAATTAGGCGAGTCGGGCAATGCCTCGGGCCCAAGCCCAACCTCTATTCAAGTGATTTAAAAGCTTATAGTATCCTACGTGACAAATAGATTCCATATTCCTTAGTAACTAAGGCTTAAAAGAGCTTGACTAAACAATTACTCCCACTAATACTACACAATGTTGATTAAATAACTTAAGCAGCTCTTGGGGATTACGTGTTCACTTCCTTAGTGAAATTTATAATAATTATTATTTTAGATATGTATTTAATAAATTAAAAATATATATAATATTTCATAAATTACGTATTTTAAATAAAATAATGTCGTTTTAATTTTTAATTTAAAAATTAAAAAATTAGGTCAAGTAAAGCTTTAGGTTAGCCAAGTCCTACTCAAGTCAACCCAATCAAATCTGAAGTCAACAAATTTGACATGGTTTGAAAAAATTGAGTCAATCTCAAGTTTTTTTTGAGAAATTGTCTAACAACTCGAGTCTGACTTGTTTTGAGACCCGAAAGTTTTATGAAAACAATGTCATTTTAAATAAAGTAACATTGTTTTCTATTTTTAAATTTTAAAAAGTAAAAAATTAAGGCAAACCTGCCTAAATTTGATGGACCCAATCTATTACGTAGTTTGCTTAAATTATATTTTTTATACAATAATTAAATTATAGTTTAAGTTAATCATGAAACTAAAAATTGTTAGAAAAAGAGTTAATGTAAATATTAGATATAAAGTGGCACTTTAATTATATTCCTGCTTCTTGTTGGAAAACGATTGCTCCCAAACTCACGTGAGCAAGTCTTCATCTCGGTTAAACCTTTGTTTCCAAGCGATGTGGTCCATCCAAAAATCACTTGACTTAAAAAGATTGGAAGGCCTAGCACTACTTATCATCTGAAATATTTAATCAATGGCGGCCAAATAACCATGGGCAGGTAACGAACAATTCCATTATCAACACAAGGTGTTTGTCTGTTTAAGAAACGAGCCTGCACGATATGCACTAATGGCTATGCACGATAAGCCCTTTATATTCTAACAATCCACAGATAAGTAGAAGAACGCAGAATGGAGAGAGCAACTTTGGTGGACTTGGCTTGATTCCACCATTGGAGATTGGAGAGAGCTCCTAATGCTGCATTTTTTGGACATATCAGCAGTTCTTTTTTTTAACCTTGTTTTATGTTACGAAGTATATGTACACCACTTGAAAGTTGAAGCATACAATATACTTAATACACAAGTAGGTATTACTTCATCATGCACTTACCCATTGCCCCTCGTACCATATAATAGAGTGATTATGGCAACATTTCTCCAACATCTCTGTGTCTTAAACTATCGTAACCTAAACTCTCTGATTAATTTCATATTTAAAACATAAACTCGATTGTATGATTATTATTTTACTAATCTTTATAATTATTATAGATTAACATTGAGTATTGAAAGATTAACATTTGTATCCAAGTACATGGTATATCCACATGAGTTGATGATGAAGGGATTATAAGGATTACAAGAATATGTATCCGTTGATAAATGAAGGGTTTTGAGAAAGCTGGAGAAAAAATAGATTAAATAGTAATGCAATTAAAACATTATATCTCAATTCAATTCGTTGTATAAAAGATAAAATAGTATTGATACTCATGGTTGAAAATAACATCAAAAGAAGAAAATATAAATACTTCTATAACTTTTTTAACGAAGGCATAGAAGAAAACATCTCCTTATGTGATCTTAACACGATCGAGAGTTTCGCAACTACGATGAGGAGTGGAAGAGTAGTAAATTAAAAGAACTTTGAGGGAGATGAAGAATGCAAGAGCGATAGAGCCTGATGAGATACACATTACTTTGCTAGTTAAGCTTTTTACTGTGATCCTTAACTTAGCTAAAATGTGATATGAGTAGAGATTTAGTATGTTAATTCTTCTATACAAGAACAAAGACTTAACTATAGAGATATTAAACTACTGAGTCACACATGAAGTTATGAGATAAGGTGATTAAGAAGAGAGTGAGAAATGATGTTTCTATCTTAGGAGAACCAGTTTGAATTTATGCTAGAAAGGTCTAGGGCAAAAGCTTTACATCTCCTTAGAAAATTAATGAAATATTACAAGGAAAGACAATGAAATCTTCAGTTGGTTTTTATCGATTTAAAGAAGATATATGATAGAGTATCTAAGGAAATCACGTAGAGGTATTTAGAGATTAAGGAAGTTCTCATGACCTATTTGCGGGCTATTAGGGATATGTGTGAAGAGATAAAGACCAGAGTAAGGACAATAGTATGAGATATAGAGAATTTCTCTATCGATATTGGGACGCTAAAGCCCCTTATTGAACCTTTTTTTTGTTTATAGTAGTGATGGATGGACTCACCAAGAATATTCAAGAAAATATATTTTGGTGTACTTTATTTGTTGATGATATTATCTTAGTGGATATGACAAAGAGGGTGTCAATGTTAAGCTAAAATTTTAAAGAAATACGTTAGAGTTAGAGGGCTTTGAATTAAGTAGGGTCAAGTCTGAGTATGTAGAGTGTAACTTTTCGGGCAATAAGATGACCTCCTATGTCGAGGTTAAGAGCGGTTTAGAAGTTATACCATAGAAAAAATGTTTTAAGAATTTAGGATTTATCATCCAAAGTAATAGAGAGATCGATGGAGAAATATCTTATTGTATCATATTAAGGCGACTTAAATGGAAAAGTACATGTTATAGGACAAGAAGATATTACTTAAGCTCAAAGATAAATTATATCATTTAGTGATTAGGCTTATCATACTCTATAAGGCATAATGTTGACTCATCAAACAAGTACATAGTTATAATCCAATGGTGGTGAAAATGAATATGCCCTGGTACCTAAAGAGATAAGATTATGAATGTAAAGGTAAGAGACCTATTAAAAGTGGCTAGTATAAATGAAAAATTAAGAGAGATAAAGCTTAGGTAGTTCGGACATTTTAAGAGAAGATACCATGATGCTCTAGTAAGAACATGCGAAAAAAATATTTAAAGACTATAAGAGAAAAATATGAAAGTCTAAGAAAATCTGAGGAGAGGTGATCAAGAATAATATAGCTCAACTGGAACTTACCAAATACATGACCTGCAATAGAAAACTTAGGTGCATTAAAATATGAATAAAAGATCTTACTTAGAGAGGTCATTCTTGTTCTTTTAAGACTTTGAAACTTTTTTTTTTAGTCTTATGTTTTGCATTTAGCCTAATTTTTTTATTTAGTAATATTTTCCTCCTAATTATTTAGCATAAACAGTTTCCTACTTAGCATAGTTATTTTCTTATAATGGCTTGTTTGATCTATTCTTACATGTGTCTTCTTTTTAGTTTGTGTATCTATTTCCTTGTCTATATTTTATTTTTATTCTTTACCTTATTCTATATTTATTGTGTTATGTATTTTACTACATATTTTTATATAAATACAATATTAGTATTATTATTCTTTTGTCTATTTATATATATGTGTGTGTGTGTATACGAGTCTTTCGAAAACAACCTCTCTAGCTAATAAAGGTAATGTTGCATATTATTATACCTCTCTAAACCTCATACTCAACAAATTATATACTACTAAATCTCTTCAAACCTTGTACACAACAAACAATCACTAGATGTTCTTATTGTTGTATTTATTATTTATATCTTATTATTACTCAACTTTTAAATTTCTACCTAATATTCAAATGGTCTCTATTGTCAAAATATATATGCCCATCCCAATGGTCATTTGGGTTGGTGGAATTATTACACGGCAGTGCTTCTTGTCTGTGCCACTTGTAAAGTTGGTTTTTGCTTCCTTGATTAGACATATATGCTCGAAACTAAACTACAACCATTACAATCGTGCATTTATCTAATTACATCATAAAAAAGATAAGACACAAAGGTCGTTTATGCAAATACCATGGCTTCCACACGAAAGTGGGATTGCGTCTTCATACTTTATTGCTAAATTCTACTTGCAGGGTGTTCCACACTTCGACGCTTACGAGACACTTTTGGCTTCTTCCTCCATTTTTAATTCATTATATTGGCTTAATGGCTTTATTATATAGGTGTTGAAATTAAGGAGTAATGTACGATATGTGTACTCTCTTGCATTTTCTTTGTAAGACAAGCACTTCCCACGATTGGCAAGAACTTGGGACACGTTGTTCTTGTCCATGTTTTATAGATTCATCATTTATGGGACAGAAAGGATAAACACTCACATTCTATTTTTGTGGCTCGTTTAGAGAGTCTAACAATTCTTATACTTACAAAGAATAAAATATTATTATTGTAAATTTATAATTTATATCATCCTCACAAAATTCAAGATCACCAGAGCCACTTATCTATGGAGTCGACAATGGACATAGTTAGGTCATGTTAACCTTATAAATTGCCGAGCATGTGAGTGATTGGAATCCTACTTAGCTTCCATTTGCTTTAAAGCTTTCTTGATACCAACTACAGCACTTAAATCTTGTAGCCTAAAGATATTTTTTAATAAATCCTAACTTTGTGGGGGTCGAGATAGCGTTATTGATGTACGCAACCTTATCTTGTATTTTTACAACAACAAAAATTTCCCATGATTTATGAATGCGACTTTAAGCTATTGTAGTAAAACGGTAAGCTATCGTGATGAAACAGATACTTAACATAGTATCAGAGTCTTTGTATTGACTAAGTAGTCATGAGTTTAAATCCTACCACCCACTTATTATTTAGCACAAGTTAGAGTGAGTCTATGCAAGTTTTTAACTCAAAGGGCTTTCATTTAAGGGGGTGTGTTAGTGAATATACCAATTAAGTTGGTCTCACACAGTAGTTTAAGTTGTTGTGGTGAAACAGTCATTTAACACTTTCTGGTCACAAATGAGTAACTTTTAATTCATAAATTGCAATTAATATTTTTTGAAAAAATATTATTTCAAGAGAAAAATATTCCACTTTTCTATAAGTCAATGTTTTCTTATATTATTAGCTCAATTCCTAGATGGTGATTATAAAATAATTCTAAGTTTTTAGATGTATTTTAAGTTATATCACTATAAAAATGTGAATTCAGGCAATTCAAGCATTGAAAATTAGAAACCAGACAGAAAGTTAAACCGGCCAGTAAAACAAGATTTAAAAGGTTTAACCAGTATTAGACTGTCATAAAAACGAGTAAAGATTGAATAAAATTAAAAAATTTAAAACATAATTGAAAAATTATACTTACCCATCAAAAAATTTGAAACTTAATTGAAAAAGAAGTTGGTAAATGAAAGCTATTTGATTTATTTTTGTTTATAAGAATGTATAATTTATAAAAATTGAATGATTAATTAATAAACTGATAAGTTTTTTAACAAAAAAAAGAGTTATTAAGCTATAAACAACATTCATATCTCTTCAACCTACACACATAAGTTATTTTTTTGGTTGCCCACGAGGTATTCTGGGAGGGTCTCAACTATAAGAAGGCACCTTTAAGTCATCCACAAACTAATTCTCGCTCGAACTGAACAAGTTCTTACGGGAGGCAAAACTCTGACCCCAAGTTTTAAATAGGTGCACACATAAGAGCAGTTTGAACTTACAACCTCACTTAAATTAGAAGAGCCTCTTATCAACTCATCCATAACATATGGGTACACATAAGTTTATTTTGATACCTTAAATTTCATGAATTATTTATAATCACGTGTAGCTTCTCGATTGGAGAAAGATGAATCTTTCGTACACACTTACAAGTAATAAAATAAGTAATTAAGTATCTTAATGGTCAAAAAGGTGATGAGCCGAGGGTGTGCTTAAAAGGGCTGCTTCAGGTTGGCTATTGGCTCCAAAAACCTATACCACCTTTGGTTGGTTGATAGTTCGAGCTTAAGTTTCAAGTCTCATCCTGTGACCGCCGTTACACCTCCGTTCACTGCCGCACTACTATTCATTGTTGGTTAGGTACGACGAATAGCTAATTTTCCTACTATCTATGAATTCTCTACATGCATGCATGTTTATGTACATGCTTGTTTTCCAGTAGACAAGTTCCGGTTGGTGTCTGGTTTTTTCCAATCTGTACTTTAAACTTATGCATGAAGTGATTATGGTGTGGACTTTATGTCAATGACTTTATTTAACACGACTCCTACTTCAACCACAACTTCAACCACTTCCTCGGAACTTATCTGGGGGAAGAATAAGATGCAGCAAGAAAAATGATCGATCTAAGGCAGCATTACTGCTTTTTCAGGGAAGTTGAAAACTTTTAGTAGGACATTCACTTTTGAAAGCCTCCATCGAGATGTCTGATATGCTTGGAAGATTTTCAGAAGAGTCTGTGTATAAATATTCATTTAATTTGACTATGTTTGGCAGATGCTTTAGTGTTTGGACCTGAGGGAGGTTCAACTGCAGATATCACGCAGTGTGGAGGTCACAGGTTTTAAAGTTTTAGCTTGCGAGACTGATCAAGAACAAACTTGAAACAGAACTAGTTGCATTAGATTCTTCCAGAAAAAAGGAGTTCGAGACATGACTGATCAGGATGGTGGTTTGCAGCAAGCTGACAGGAAATGGAAGATACCACTCTTTTGTTTACTTAGCCATGCAAGGTATGTGACGTTCTTCGTGCCCTAAGCGAAAAAATGTTCAGAATGATAAATGCTTTTCGTTTGAAATAATGCAGACATGTTTTTAAGATGGATGCTCTTGGTCTGGAGATACTGAAGATTGCAGTACCAGCAGCAATGGCTCTAGCAGCTGACCCCATAGCTTCCTTAATCGATACAGCATTCATAGGCCATCTTGGTTTGCGATTCATCAATTTTAAACTTTCTTTAATATGTACTTTGTTAGTATCTGATCATCACTTACGAATCTCTATCCTGTGATCATCTTTATTGTAACAGGACCAGTAGAAATAGCTGCTGTTGGGGTTTCCATTGCTATATTCAACCAAGCTTCCAAGGTGACTATCTTCCCATTGGTCAGTATAACGACATCTTTCGTCGCCGAGGAAAATACCGTTCAGAGAATCAGCGATGGAGAACCGAAACCCGATACATCGGAGAATGGTCCAGGCAAAACCAGTGACACGAAGGAGTTGGGTCCTGAAGATGTCAACCTAGAGAATATGGAGAAAGGTTCTTCACCATCAGCAGCAGAAAATGGTGCATTATCTGTCTATAATCTTCATTTTCTTGTCCTGTCAGATCGATTTGTTCAGAAAAATGCGAACAACCATTGTCATCTTAAGATTTTCTCTTGATCAGATTCCAAAACAACTGCATGCAAGTCTCCTGAGGTCACTCCTCCTGGAAAATGTGACATGGGAAGAAAATTTGACAAGGAAAGACGACATATTCCTTCAGCATCAACAGCACTAATCGTTGGTGCGATGCTTGGTCTCTTGCAAACCATAGTTCTGATGTTTGCAGCAAAACCTCTTCTCCATATTATGGGTGTGAAATCGGTAAAACCTGTTCCTCATCTTTTCCCTACTCTCTTTTTTCCGAGGCTCGTGCCTGATTCTGAAATTTTTGACGGCAGAAGTAATCTTTTAGTAATTGTTGACAGGATTCACCAATGTTGAACCCAGCATGGAAGTACCTGACGTTAAGATCGCTAGGGTCTCCCGCTGTTCTTCTTTCTCTGGCCATGCAAGGTGTCTTTCGAGGATTTAAAGACACAAAAACTCCATTATACGCCACAGGTGAAGAGCTTTTTTCAGTTTATCAGAATAGAAAGTTGCTTTAGATTTGGAACTACTAGATTCTGACATAGGTGAAACAGTGGCAGGAGATGTAACAAATGTTATCTTAGACCCAATATTTATCTTTGCCTTCGGTATGGGGGTAAGCGGTGCAGCCATCGCGCATGTGGTTTCTCAGTAAGTATACTTTGTCTGTTTCAGTTTTGACAGTTAATCTCTTTCTTCTTCACATTCATGTTGATAGAGTCATTAATCATCCTCGTCAGGTACTTGATTTTGGTGATCCTCTGGTGGAGATTGATGAAACTGGTTGTTCTCCTTCCTCCAAATCGTAAACACTTGCAGTTTAATCGGTTTCTGAAAAATGGTAAGTGATTGTTGAACTATAAACTCAATTATTCAAACAAAGTTCCGACTTTTTTTTCCCCCCCTGTTACATATAGGTTTTCTACTGTTGGCAAGAGTAATATCAGCTACCATCTGTGTGACCTTGGCAGCTTCAAGAGCTGCAAGGTTGGGTCCAACTCCTATGGCTGCTTTCCAGGTTTGTCTCCAAGTCTGGTTGACTTCTTCCCTACTCGCTGACGGTTTGGCTGTTGCTGGACAGGTAAAATTGTTTCTGCTTCTCTTCGTCTCTGAGCAACGATCATTTTTCACTCAGAATCATGAACAGAGTAGTTCATCTGTTTTCCCCTGTTTTTTACAGGCGATAATTGCTTGTGCATTTGCCGAGAAAGACTACCAAAAGGCAACAAACACTGCAACTCGGGTACTTCAGGTAAGGTTATTCTCTAGGAAATCCATAATATCAACTCCATTAAAAGCACCTGGAACCCATGTATGTTTTGCTCTGCAGATGAGTTTTATTCTTGGCCTCGGATTAGCTGTGGTTGTTGGGATTGGTCTGCGATTTGGAGATGGAATCTTTTCAAAAGATAACGATGTTCTTCACATTATAGGCATAGGAGTCCCGGTAAGTTACCCAAATTCTGAAGCCTTTTTGAGTTTCTCTGTAACCAAAAAGTTGGGATTGAGTTTTTCTTGTGTCCACCATCTAGTTCGTGGCAGCTACTCAACCCATCAACTCCATAGCTTTTGTATTCGATGGTGTGAACTTTGGAGCTTCTGATTTTGCCTACTCTGCATACTCCATGGTCAGATCTTCTTTTCATTTTTAACCTCCGACAACACTATCTCCAGATTCTGAAACTTCATGCAAAGAACTGTTTGTGTTTTCTGGTGGTGGTTCAGGTCATGGTGGCTGTAGCGAGCATTGCAGCCATATTTGTCCTATCTAAAACTGGTGGATTCATAGGAATATGGGTTGCCTTAACCATCTTCATGGGACTAAGAATGTTCGCAGGTTTATGGAGGTACAATGATTTGAACTTGCTTTACTCCAACATATTACTTATAAAACATCATATGCAAAGAACTAAACAACTCAAGCTCAGACATTTAAGGATGTCTTTGTTATTACATGACATTTTCGTATGTTTTCAGGATGGGGACAGGGACAGGACCTTGGCGCTTTCTCAGAGGTCGACCATTTCCTTAGAGGAGTTTTTTATGTAACAAACAGTGCTTATTGTCTTGAATAAAACATATTCATCCTTTTTTGGCTGATTGTTATATTACAAAATACAAAAGAACGTGAAAACCAAAACTAAGCAATGGCCCATGCAGGTCTCGAACCTGCGACCTTCGCGTTATTAGCACGACGCTCTAACCAACTGAGCTAATAGGCCAGCCAACAATTTGCATTTCATGAAACTCTAAATTCTTTTCCTAGGTCACCTTTCCAAGACAAGTAAAAACACACTGCTTTACAGTTTATTTTTTTAATAATATTAAATTATAAGAAGAAATTAGAAACAAAAATATACATTTTTAAAATATTTACACTTATATAAAATGGTGAAACAAAAAAAGAAATTTTAGGAATGTGCTTTACATAATTAGTTTATAGTTGAGTTGAATGATCATTTAAAAATAACTTCTCTATTTGTTAAGGATAAGACTACATACTACTGATTCTCCCTAAATCCTAGGTCTCATCGAAATTTTGACTGATTGCTATTATTATTGTTGTTAAGTGGATGGAGAGAGACACAAGAAGTGTGAGGTGGTTCATGGAGACCAAAAGCGAACTTATTTACTAGTTATTATTTTAGATTGTTAAGATTTAAATACAATATCAGTGAATATTGGAATTAGTAACAAAGTTAAAATATTTTTAAAATTTATGCTTCATAGTTATTATTTTATTAGGTTCAATTATTATCATTTTCCTAGTAAAATGCTCGCTAAAATGTCAGAGAGTTTCAAAATATACAACCTTATTCCTAAATAGTACAACCTTATTCTTAAGTAGTAAAAATGTTATTTTCGATAAACTTACAAGAAAAGGATGTTTTGAAAATGATTAAAAATAATAGACGAAGAAATAAATAAATAAATATGTTAGTTTATGCTATTGCAGCCAATCAATTGAATGCAAATTAATGTATGATATTATTTTGAATTAATGAAAAGGCTTTATTTATCTTTATGTATTAATTTAATTAATATTTTATGTTTTAATACTAAAGATAAAATCTTTGGAATAATTACTGTACAATTAATCATAATTATGAGATTCAATTTACACTTATGTATTATTCCTAAATGTCCCTAGTTATAGTTTCATTAAGACTGAATATTGTTAAAATGGTAAAACTAACATACATTATGTTTCTGTCTTATGAAGAAAGTAATTGATCTCATAAATTAAAATATAGAGATACTTAAACTAATTTGTGGGTGATTATTAGACAATAAGTCACTGAACTGACCCGATTATGAGAATTTCGAATGAAATATTACTTATGTGTCTATGGATTATCTCATAATGATGGTCATATAATTGATCCTCAGACCTGAGATTATCAAAGTATCTAGTGTGAGAATTACTGTGTTTTGATACTACTTATGAATCGTCCTAAGATAATTCAGTCGGTAGTGATTGGATATAGTATGAACCATATGTAGATAATTGCGTAAGTTAATATAAGATTTGACACTCTAAAGTAATTAGAGAGAATATTCTACTGTTCTTGATTAGTGATGATTTATGTAATTCTCTGGACAAAGTAAATTGATATTTGAAAAGGAGTTTTCAAATTTCAATTATAAATCAATTACTAATTAGCAAGAACGAACATGATTGCATGATAAGAGTAGACACTGTTTCTATACTCTGTCCAATTAGAACATTGAATGATGAAATGATTAAATTATACATTATAGTCATATATAGACAGGTTAAGTCAACCACTTTGACATTCCTAATATTTGGGTAATCATGACGGGTTGCTAGACGTCAATCATGATTTATGATTATGAATTATTTAATTGGAGAATTATAGATAAATTAAAAGAAGTTTTAATTTATCTAATTCTAATTGTGAATTAGAATTATAATTTATAATCATTGC
>JANSVA010000009.1:32412371-32435708 GCA_025504915.1 Erythroxylum reticulatum | reverse complement strand
AGGAGTGTGGAACTAATCGATAAAAGCAACTGTTAAGGGTTTAAGAGAACGTAATCGCACATGGGCAATTTTCCAATCGATCTGAAATGTGGAAAAACAAAATGTTCATGCTTTTATGAAACAATGCACTAGAAAGAGAGCAAGAAGGCAAGGTGAAAGACAAAATGCCAACTCAAAAGACCAGGTCTTTTCTCTGATCAATCTAAAGTTTGCTCAAGTTAGAGAGAAGCTTTTACCTTCCACATAAGTAGCTGCCAGGGAAGACCTTATGAACAGCAGGACCAGTGAAAACAGAAGCTGAATGTTCAATGTCATCTTCCAAAGCTAAAATAGACAGGAGGTGAGGTGAAGATGTGAGATATGGAAAGAAAACTATAGAAACACTGGTATTTATAGCAAGAAAAGAAGAGTATAAGTGTAGATGGAAAAAGAAAAGCCGTCCCTGCCCTGTAAAAAGACCCGAGCTTTTCTCCACCATTCACGGGAGTGGCAGTTGCGTAATTTGATGTTTTAGGGTTAAAGACAACATTCGGGTTTTAAAAGGTTTTACAAAAATTCTTTAATCTTTTAATTACTTTTCTAACGTTATTAAAAATAAATATTTTTAAAAGTTTAATTTTTTCAAATATTTTTTAATTATTAAATTACAAAGATCTTGATGTCTCCACGCACAATCCCCCGTTCAAAGACCCTTAATCACGGAGAAACATGATGGGTCCCTTGTGGCGTTTTCTGGAAGAGATAAACCAAATCAGACAATTGCTCATAGTAGCCATGTGCGAAGGTAGCCCCCAGTTCGAATTATGTACGCCACGTGCATTTGCCGGTGACGGTGAGAAGCGTCACTGTCCTCCTAAGTGCGTCTTTCTAAGAAGAATCCATGTGTTACGATGTTGCTAAAGGATCTACATTCGGCTCTCTAACCCATTAGCATGGTTCCCAATGCCAATGCATGTGATTAGGTCTGGGTCACGCCCTCTCATTGGCGTCTGGGTGGGTACTGTAGCTGGGAACAATGACACTAATGGAGGCGGAAAAAGCCTACGAGTACTGGCTGTGGATAATGTTTCATTGATTTGAGCGTCGGAGTGAGAAACGTGAGGAAGTTAACCGTATCCATGTCCCTTGTTTTAGATCTATCCAATCACAGAAGAAATAGCTTAATCCCGAAACAGAATCAGCAACAGAAAAGCAAAAGTTCTTCCAGTTTATTGCTCGTTACAGTCCAGAGTTCTATATTGGGCTTGTTTGATTAACATCTTTTCACCTGTTTTTTTTTTTGACTTCTTGATTCATATCAATAAATTCTTTATTTATTTGATTAAGAGCTAATTGGGTTGACTGATTCAACCCAACCAGTTATTTTTTTATCAGCTCCTTTGTTGGAGCGTTTGAAGATAACTTATTGATTTATATCGACATTGCCCCTCTCTCTGCTCTCTGTCTTTTCCATCTTCTTCTTTTTCTTCTTTCTCGTTCTTCTTTTTTTCCTCTTTGCTATTTCTTTCATTTGGGATTATTAAAGTTCAATAATAAGTAGCTCAAATTCAATCCATCTATTATTATCCCTACTCAAAATAAAAAAGAAGAAGTGACTTACATTTCACAATTATTCAATTTTTCTTTCTCTTCAGGCAATTAATAGTCAGTAAAACAGAATGGGTCAAACTCAAAGCGCGGAGGCAACTGCATCTGTTGATCAATCTCTGACTACCCACCGCTTGCCTTCATTGTCTGTTCCCATGGAATCTCTTATTGAAGGTCTTTGTTGTTTTTGTTTTAGCTACCCTTTATGCTCATTTGTTATCAAGACAAAAAGAGCTTAGACTTGCTTCGCTAGAATTTCAATATCGTCATCTTAGTCAACAAAAAACAAGATACAATCTTTTGTGCAAACAAGATGCAGTCTTTTGTTCTAACTGATACCCAGCTACTTATCATGATCGCTAATGTTCTATGCCCATCTTTAGTATTAATGGTTATATAAAAAGGGAACATTAGAGAATTGGATAAACAGTATTTTGAATATTTTATTTGAATCCCGAATAATTTTGATGGACCTGAAATAGGATAAACAGACTGTTGTTTGTGTTGTAATTGGTTCTGGACTTTGAGTATTTCACGTATATTTCAAGGGTTAATGTTAAGCATTACTAGTGTATGGAAATTCTATTGTGGAGCTTGTTGGGAATTCTAGCGTATTTCTCCTGTCATATGCTTTAATTTCTGTAGGCTTTCTGTTTTGTTAATCTTTGTTGGTTAGTTGGCTAGTTTGGTTTAGAAATGGATGCAAAATTTGATGGGCTTATTGTTTATTGCATATGTAGAGGCTATAGCTTATGGCAGTGACAAGAATGAGGTTAGTTTACTTCTTCAGGCCTGTGTCGAGTTTGCCCCCTGATTCAGAATAGTAGATGAACATGTTTACCTATGGATTTCTCAGAAGGCGTTAGAATGTCCATGCACAGCCGACTTGCATAATGGTCCTTGTGGGGCTCAGTTTTCAAATGCCTTCCTATGTTTTCTCAAAAGCACTGCCGAGGAAAAGGTTACCTTGATGCAGCACTAGTTGACCTTTTAAAGCCAGCCTTTGTATAATCTTTTTGTTCCTATGGTCACAGCATTTGTACTGCTATATTGAGTATTATTTCCTTCTTATCAAGTAAAATCCATCGATCAGGAGCAACACATCTATAATTGTATATGTATATGTATATATATATATGTATATATATATCATAAAAGAAATAAAAGAGTAGATAAAATTGTATGATACATTTGAATACACGAAGTCATACTTATGAGGATGACTATTTATTATTTAGTATATCAGATCCTTAAAACATTACTATTGAGCATGATGTGTTGCTCCTGATTGATGGATTTCACAATGTTAGGACCAATGACAATAACAATAAGCCTAGGATATGGAGAGTGTACTCAAGGAAAAAGAAAGAGGGGGCTGAGAGGGTTGAAGGGAATGATGACAAAGTTAGTTAGGATTATGGGGGCTAAATGGGTACAAGGAAATAACAGAATATACGTAGGGGTAGCTAAGAGGGGAGGCTGAGGAGAGAGAAAGGCACGCAGTGAGAAAGAAGTGAGAAGTGTGATTTTAGTCAGGGAGAACTCATCTTCTCCCTGAGGAGCAAATTCATGCTCTGGTATAGGAAGTGATCTTCGGATTCACTTGTAATAGCAGTGTTTATCACTGAGTATAATCAATAATACACTGATCTCTAACATACTAAGCTAGAGTTTCTAACATTGGTCCGACCTGCCAGATGGCCAATCTCAGGAGAGAGGATCAGCTCATTTTCGAGGACTAGAGAAGTTAGCACAACTCACCTTGATGCCACCGAAGATGTTTGATAGGGTAGACGTGTTGGAATCCCATGTGGCGAATTTGGAGGCTGGGGTAGAAGATATTCAGTCATCCATACAGATGGCAATGGGAGAAATGCAACGAACCTTGCTTCTGGAAATGAGCAAAATGATGGGCAAACAACCGGAGGAAGGACAAGGGAGTGGCGATGCCTCAGGAACGGGGCCTAATGTGGAAGGAGAGAGGAATCCGCATCCTGGGCAATCAAACCTGATGGAACACTCCTATGACATTATGGAAGAATATAGAATGTCACTCCGTAAGGTGGAATCACCCATGTTTGATGGATCTGACCCCGTAGGGTGAATCACTAGGGCGGAAGTGTATTTTGAAGTTCATAATATGTCAGAACCGATAAAAATGAAGCTACCTCTCTTGAGTATCAAAGGTTCCACCATACATTGGTTTAACCTTCTTCGAAAGACAGGGGAAGAGTTGGACTGGGGGAAGTTTAAGCGAGCTCTTATTGATTGTTATGGAGGGAGAAGATTTGATAATTCTTTTGAAGAGCTGTTAGATTTGAGGCAGACTGATTCGGTGGAGGAATATATTGAGGCTTTTGAGTTTATCTTGTCGCAGGTGGGGCACTTACCGGAGGAGTAGTTTATGGGATACTTCATGAGTGGCTTGCGAGCTGATATTTGAAGGAGAGTACGTACATTTGGACCTGTGAACAGGTACCAACTGATGAAGATAACGAGGGCGGTGGAAGATGAGGTAAATGGTGAGTTCGATGGTGTCGAAAGTTCTGGCTCTCGCATGCGCATATGGTCTCCACATCGAAGGAGTCATTTTAGGGGTAATTTTCAGGTCAACCCGACCTACTGTGAGACAAAGCCTCCAAATCTGACGGGTCATGGGAAGTATGTGAGTGGCGTTGGAGCAGGGAGAAACTAGGAACTCACCGGAGCTCCCCCTGAACCCTATACGCAGCACCAAATGGTCGCACCACTCATGGCAACACCCACCTGACGGTCCAAAAGTGATAGGAGGGGATCGACGGAGAAGAATAGGGGATTGCATCATCTATCATACAAGGAGCTCATGGATTGAAAGGCAAAGGGCTTATGTTTCAAATGTGGGGAGAGGTTTCATCCTCTTCATCAATGTATGAAAAAATAGCTGAGATTATTGATCTTGGATGACAATGAAACCTTGAATGAAAATGGAGAAATTATTGCATTGAAAGCAGAAACTGAGGAGGAAAGTGATATAGCTCTGGAATGCCGAATCATGAGGGTGTTTGGAGTGAATGGAGCACTGATACAGGAGACTAAAACTATGCGGTTAGTAGGGAAGCTACAGGGAGTACTGATTGTAATTTTAGTGGATAGTGGAGCCAGCCATAACTTCATTTCTCCTAAGTTGGTGAGTGGTTTAGGGATAACAATAGGGACAAGTAGATTTTTAGGAATCAGATTGGGAGATGGCTATAGGGTGACTACTCAAGGGAAGTGTTTAGAAATTCCTATTCGGGTGGGAGACTTAGAATGGAAGATTGATGCTTATGTCCTGGATTTAGGGGGAATGGATGTGATCCTAGGGGTTGCTTGGTTACAAACTCTAGGAAAGGTTATAGTGAATTGGAAGAAGATGACTATGCAATTCTAGCATGAAGGGCAGAGAGTTCAGTTACATGGGAATGCAGGATTTTAGTCCACACCGAGGAGAGACAGTGTGTATCTTGAAGATTCAGTGTGCTTACATAGTCTCCTTGCTATCTTAAGAGGTGAATTCTTATCTGTTGAAGGGGTACCTATAATGGGAGAACAGCAGATGCAACTTACCATCAAAGAGGACAGGGAGCTAAACCAAGTGTTGGATAAGTTTCTGGGGGTATTTTTAAAAGTGCAAGGGCTGCCTCTTGAAAGGAATCACTCCCATGCTATTGTGTTGCAGGAGGAGCAAGGCCCTATTAATGTGAGACCCTACAAATATCCTCATCATCATAAGGATGAGATTGAAAGACAGGTGTAGCAAATGTTGCAAATGGGAATTATTCGTCCTAGTTCTAGCGCCTATTCCAGCTCGGTGAACTTAGTCAAGAAGAAAGATGCTTCATGGAGAATATGTGTAGATTATAGAGCACTTAATTGGGTCATCATACCGGACAAGTACCCTATTCCGGTGGTGGATGAATTATTAAATAATTTGAATGGTGCCGGATTCTTTTCTAAGCTAGACTTTAAATCGGGTTATCATCAAATTAGGGTCAAGAGGGAAAATATTCACAAAACGGCCTTCCACACACATGATGGGCATTACGAGTTCCTCGTGATGCCATTCAGCCTGACCAACGCTCCAGCCATATTTTAGTCAGTTATAAATGATATTTTTAGACCTTTCCTTAGGAGGTTCGTGTTGGTTTTTTTTAGCGACATCCTTATTTATAATGCTAATTGGGACACTCATCTTTTATACTTGGCAAATGTTTTGGAGATTTTACAAGCAAATCACTTTGTAGTTAATAAGCAGAAGTGCAGTTTTGGAAGAAGAACAGTAGCATATCTGGGTCATGTGATTTCTGCACATGGAGTAGCAGTGGATCTAGTCAAGGTGTCTTGTGTGGTGAATTGGCCTGTTCCTCATAATATCAAGGGGTGAGGGGATTCCTTGGGTTAACAGGATACTACCGAAAGTTCATTATAAACTATGGAAAGATAGCCAGGCCTCCTACCGAATTAACAAAGAAATGTGGGTTTCATTAGAACTCAGCAACTTTAAAGTCATTTGACACTTTAAAGAGAGCTCTAACTACATCTCCAGTATTAGCTCTTCCAAACTTTTCTCTGACCTTTGAGGTGGAGTGTGATGCTTCGGGCAAGGGGGTTGGTGCGGTATTGATGCAAAATAGAAGACCGATTGCCTACTTCAGCAAGGCCTATCTGAAGGTAATCTTTCCAAATCTGCTTATGAGAAGGAATTGATGGCATTAGTTTTAGCGGTACACCATTGACACCATTACTTGTTGGGCAGACCCTTTGTTGTTTATTAGGATCAAAAAAGTCTCTGTCATTTGCTACAACAAAGAGTTTCCACTATGGACTAAGAATGTTGGATGGCTAAGCTATTTGGGTATCATTTTGAGGTAATTTATAAACCGGGACCCGAAAATAAAGCTGCTGATGCTTTGTCACGAATGTATGAAGAGGCTGAATTGGGGAACATTATCTCATATCCATTATGGGCTGATAGTCAAATTCTTCAGCAGAAGGTGGACAAGGATCCTGTGCTCAGTGGTATTATAAAGGGATTGCAGCAAAATCCAGCTGCAAAGAAAGGGTTTCTTTAACACTAAGGAGTTCTCTTATATAAGGGGAGGTTAGTGATGTCAGTCCAATCCACTTTCATGATCTTACTTCTAAAGGAGTTTCAATCTTCACCTATAGGAGGCCATTCAGGTTTTCTTTGCACATATAGAAGGATTGCTCACAGTTTTTATTGGATTGGCATGAAGAAGTCTATTCAATATTGTGTTAAGTCTTGTGATACATGTCAAAGACAGAAAATATGCAGCAACTTCTCCGGGGGTTCCGTTAAGACCCTTACCTATTCTCAACCAAATTTGGGAAGATATTTCCATGGATTTCATCACGGGACTCCCTAAATCTAAGGGATATGAAGCAATATTGGTTTTGGTGGATAGATTATCAAAATATGGCCACTTTATTCTTTTGAAGCATCCGTATACCACCAAAAACATGGATGAAGTATTTGTAAAAGAGGTAGTCTGTCTACATAGAGTTCCATCATCAATCACAAGTGATCGTGATCCTTTGTTTGTGAGTTATTTTTGGAAGGAATTATTTAGACTTCAAGGCACTATGCTTAAAATGAGCTCCTCCTATCATCTGGAGACGGGTAAACAAATCGAAGTTCTCATTCGATGTTTAGAAACCTATTTGAGGTGTTTTGCTTCCGAACAACCCAAACATTGGTCCTATTGGGTTTCATGGGCTGAACTATGGTACAATACTACCTTTCATGTATCCGCAGATTCCACGCCTTTTAAACTAATCTATGGCAGAAAATCTCCAACACTAGCTCGGTATTTACAAGGTGAAACGAAGGTAGAAGCTGTGGCAAGAGAGTTGGTTGATAGAGATGGGGCTTTACTTCAGCTGAAATACAATCTTTAGCAAGCTCAAGACTAGATGAAGAAATTTGCAGATAGGAAGAGGACTCCCTTATCCTTCACGGTGGGAGAATGGGTATTTCTCAAGCTCCATCCCCACAAACAACTTACTGTGGCCCACCGAGTTAATCAGAGACTAGAGGCCAGATACTTTGGTCCATTCCAAATTCTAGAAAAACATGGAGTTGTTGCTTATAAACTTAAACTTCCACTACATTCTAAGATCCACCCCGTTTTTCATGTGTCTCAATTAAAGAAAGCTATGGGGCACTATACGGTTCAAGAAAATTTGCCAGAAGGTATGGAGGTCAAATTAGAGGATGTGGTGGAACTAGAATCTGTACTGGCCAGCAAAGTTATTACAAAGGAGGGACACTCAACTCGACCGTGGTTAGTTCATTGGAAGGGTAAATCAATGGAGAATACTATATGGAAAGACAAATGTGTTCTTCGGAGACAATTTCCTCATTTCAGCCTTGGGGATAAGGCTGCTCTTCTGGAAGGGGCAATATTAGGACAAATGACAATAACAGTAAGTCTAGGATATGAAGAGTGTACTCAAGGAAAAACAAAGAGGGGGCTGAGAGGGCTTAAGGAAATGATGTCAAAGTTAGTTAGGATTACGGGGGCTGAATGGGTACAAGGAAATAATAGAATGTACATAGGGGTAGCTAAGAGAGAAAGGCATGCAGTGAGAAAGAAGTGAGAAGAGTGATTTTAGATAGAGAGAACTCATCTTCTCCTTGAGGAGCAAATTCGTGCTTTGGTGTAGGAAGTGATCTTCAGATTCACTTGTAATAGCAGTGTTTATCCCTGAGTATAATCAATAATATATTGATCTCTATCATACTAAGCTAGAGTTTCTAACACACTTGTATTTGAATTATTTTAATTCTTGTAGTAGTTGCTCTTAAGTGAATAGCTTGGGTTTCATTGACAATTGACTAATGTTGGCTGATGCTGCGATTTGAAATTTCCCTAACAAGAGATGTGGAGGGTTGATAGTGCAAATGCAAATGCTCTCTGTTCGTGATATGAGCATATAATTTATATTAGGTGTTGAAACAACTGAAATAAAATTATGGATTTACTTTGTTTTTTCTTCATATGGAGTAAATAGCAGTGAATGAAACACATAAGCTGTTTAACTAACTTAGGGATGGTTTTCTTTTTCAACAGGGCTCAGACTGTGTGCATCCCTTTGTGGCTTTGCATAATTGCATCAAAGCGAATCCTAATGCTTTCTCTAAGGGCATTTTAGAAGATGAAGAAGCAGAGAAGAAATAGCAACAACACAACAAATTATTCCTCCCCTTTGGTCCCAGGAATCTTCCAGTAAGAAATCTAAGCTTTAGGAGCATTTTGTGATAATTTTGTCACATTGTGATCCAAAAACAAACATTATAATCCCACTCCTGTCACGTAGTCATTAGAGGATTCGTCAGGGAAGAGACATCTAGTCTTTTGCTTCCGTGGGAAAGCTTTTGCATTTGACAGTTACTAGATAGAGTGATAACGTCTTAAATAAGACATGACATTTAAAAGTTAAATAAAAAAGAGCCCTTACCATATTATGAAGTTCGAAGCTCAGGCTCTACCAAGAAAACCATTATCTTCAATCTCTTGGTTACGCTATAATGTTTTTAGTTTTATATACAATTGTTAGCAAAAATGTCTCGATGACTGCTCGATGTTAAGTAGGTTGAACTTCAAAGTAAACAAATGGCAATTTAATGCTATGTTATTGGATTCACTTGAAATGATGATTCATGATTGTTGGTTAAGATTGAGAAGATTTTGATGAAAACTGAAGCGAAATTCCTTGATATGTAACTACACAAAAAAAAGAATATACATATCAAGGAATTTCGCTTCAGTTTTCATCAAAGTTATATATATATATATATAAAGTTTTACATGTAAAATAGAAGTTTTAAAATGACAAATAACTAAGCGTGAATAAACAAAATATGTGCATTTTAGGTTTAACAACAAAATTTGTCATGACCCGGTATCACATCGGGCCTATGACAACCGTCGTATACTCAGGTTAAGGACACTCACAGTATCCTTAATCCGACTATGCGAGGCTAATCGAATATCCCTTTTTTTTTGAAAAATTTTGGCAGCACAACGACTGTATTTTAAAAATTCCAAAACTTGCAAACAAATTTAAACATACTTCTATATTCACATCCAACTACAACTTTAGGACTCTTTAGTCCACTCAAGGCAATCTCAACTCAAGGCAATCTCAACAACAATATCAATAGTTCATACATAAAATCTTTTACAAAACACAAGGCAATCAAAGTTAACTCACAAAATCATAAAGCGTATCTACATAAGCAAAGTTCACGAGCCACTAGACAATAAAAGTACAAAATAAGAGACTACTCACGTGTGAAAACACCTCGAAAATGTCAAAAAGTTGCACGATCCTCACAGAGCTTCGAGCTCACTAAATTAATATGCATGGTTAGAAAGCGGAGGGGGTGAGTACACTAGGTACTCAGTGAGCAGGAGAGCATATATCACAAATAGAATTGGTTCATTCCAAGACAGTGTAGATAACCTATGAAGTGAATATATATATATATATCATATAGAAACACATAGTCCCAGCCTATGACTCAATGTATACTGGTTAGGAACCATAGGCCTAGCCTGTTAACTCACTCATCCGATGAACATAGGTCTCAGTTTCAGTACATAAAAGTGAAAAAACAATATATGTATCAATCGAATTTCGGTAGGAAAACCAGTATCAGGATAAGCCAAAACAATCATGTGTGCCACTACTAGTTGGCCATACTAATGTGCACACCCACCGATACTCAGTGTTGGCTCGACTTTCATCCGTGGTGAGTCCGAACTACAGTCGACAAGAGTATTATGACCCTAGGTGATGACCTGGTTGGTGTCCAGACTCTAGGTGTGGAATCACCCGTGAGTCCCATAGAAAGGTGTCGATATGGCAACTGGACTTTTATGTACCAGCGTTAAGGGTACGGGGGTCGTTTAATCAGTTGTATACAACACATGATTGGCCAATCATTTCCTCACCAATCACAAAAGTCATATACAACATTTAAGTATCAAAAATCAAGTAAGGCATCATGCCTTTATTTGTCGGTCCAATCGATAAAATAAAACCTTATCTTGGCTTTAAGCCAAAAGAGAATAAAAACATGCATCATACATGACTCGATTATGCATATGTACATTTCAAACATTGTCTCATAAAATAAAAGTCATCTTTTGTACTTCAAACGAATAGTTGTTTAAAACAATGCCATTTATCAAATACATACGCATATTAGTATCCATTTGAAATTCAATTCTATCATACGTTGCCTAGGTTCAAAATTCACATACAAGTCATCATGCGTGTCTTAGGATGTTCTAATCCTATTAGCAAAAAATATGGTTTCCCCAACTCACCTCAAAGAAGGTGTACACTCTCTTAACTTCAACAATCCTTGGTACGAGCTTCTTGATTCACAACTCCCGAGCCTTTATACATAAAAAAACATACGATGAAAATATTACTTAAACATAAATTTCATATTTATACACCATCACATTAGCTTCTCTTTTTGTATTTTCTAAGACATTTAATGCCTTTAATCTAAACTTACGCATTTCATGACATAATTAAGCACATTTTTATCCAAGCTTATTAGGCCTTTACTTGTCATTCTAAGCAACAATTCAAATTCCCTTTAAGTAATCATGAAAGCCTCCTTCTAATGTATTTCATCCTCATTTTCCATCATCAATTCACTTCATACATACATAATTAACATTATAGAGTTCATTTAAACAATCAATTTCAAAAGATATTTAAAAATTCACCAATTTTCACCTAAAGGGGACAATTCCAGTTTTAACTGAAATAACCCTCTCCATCTCATATTTCATTCCTCTCAACCATGTTTCATGCATGTTCAAACATGGAGAAGAACATATCTTAATACCAAACTCAAAATCATAAAGTAGAGAGAGATGAGACAAAAGTTATCTATACTTTCCTTTAATGATATCTTCAAATCCTTTGAGAATTTCTCGAATATAAGGATAGATTTGAGTTCCTTGACCCCAAATTAGCTTAAAACAACTTAGTTTGAGTTGAAAAATAAAAAAGAATGGTGAAGTTTGGTGATGGCTAAAACTTCCTCTCTTCTCTTTTTTTCTCCTTTCTTTTAATTAAAAAAACGTGTTTTAATGCCAAATGAAGGGGTTGCACGACCACACACATAAAGAAGGGTCTAGAATTTGACTCTTCTTTGACCAAGCATGATAAATTTATCTTATTGCCCTTAGTTATGTGACATTACCATTATACCCTCCAAACTTTTCCTAAATTTGCAGTTAAGCCCAAAATTTGGGAATCACCAAAACTATTATTTTCATTTTAATCCTCGAACTTTTGAAAATTATAATTAAGCTCCTTAACTTTATAAAATTACGAATTGGTCCTCCAAATATTGAAAAATTACATTTAAGCCCTTTAACTTTTGACAATTTGCAAATAAGCCCTTATATACATCAACTGTTTCAATTAAGCTTTCTAAGTCTCCGATAAGTTTATAAATCATGTATAATCACCTCTAAGGCATTAGACCTCATTTAATTTAATCACCATGGTCATATCCATCTAATAGACTTGGTTTTATCCACTTAAAAGCTCATATGTTGGAAATCTCCAAGATTCCGCATTATTGATGAATTCCAAGTTCATGTAAGGGCACATAACATTATATATCACTGGCATACGCACCAAAAGGATTTAAATACATCTTTAAACTCATATACAACAATGTATATATTAATATATAGTAGTATCTCCAAATACAGAACAACACAAATTAAACCTTAAACTTGATCAATTATATATATATATATTTAAAAATTAAAAATATAAATAATATTGTTTTATTTAAAAGATCAGAATTTGTATTATAATAGACTAAACAACTCGAATTCAAGCCCGATCTAAAATAAAAAATAAAAAATTCAAATTAAACCTTAAACTTGAACAATTAAAGCTAAGAAAGACATGACAGAAATTGATTTAAAAAAATATTAAGTTTGAGTTAAGATATACCCATTTAAGTATTTTATTTACTCACAATAATCCATGCTTACAACCACATTCTGGGAACATATTCTCTATTTCGACTAATCAGTTATTACCTTATTCTATTAAATCTTATCCACATATTTATACAAAGTTCATACAAATGTGTGGAAAAAAATTAAACAATACTGAATTCAAACATCCTAATAAGAAAATGATACTCCAACCCTCAAAATCTATTTAAAAAGTTCGTAAGTTAAACAAGGATTACCTTTTGATCTTGGACAATATCAATTGCCTTTGGTGTAGTAAATCTTTTATTGAAAAAAATAAAAAATGCATTTTAAATATTTTTCTTTTCATTTTTATTCTAAAAATTACAAAATTAAAAACCATTTCCTTTTTCTTCCTAAATTTTGCAGCTCACATTCTCAGAGTCAAAACAATAGTTCAAATCAGGAAGGAAAGTGCATCGGGACCTGAAACATATAACAGCCGTCGGATCCGATCAAATTCCCTCCCAAATTCAAATTCGAATTTCAAGTTCCACACGACCGTTAAACCGAACTTTAAATTTCCTCTCAAGTCTTCTTCCTCTCTACCCTAATTTCGTCACTCTCGAGAGTTGAGACATTTCTGGACACCACCTCCGTGTCTCTGTTAACAAATCTCAGCATCACAAAACCCTAAGAATCATCACTCCGATTTGATGATCTAACACATTTTGTTCAAGAGAAGCTGTTGAAGGAAACCTTAATCTTGTGTTCTTGTAATCCTTTCTCTCTCTAGAACCAAAAATGGTAGCAAGCAAGGGGTTCCCGTTGAAAACCAGCAACAACGCAAATGTGGAGTCGAATGCCGGTCCGGGAAAGTCCATTGAAGAAATTTACCAGAAAAAGTCCCAACTCGAGCACATCCTGCTTCGGCCCGACACGTATGTAGGTTCGATTGAGAAACATACCCAAAATCTCTGGGTGTATGACGGTGACAAGATGGTTCAGCGATCTGTCACTTACGTACCAGGTCTTTACAAGATCTTTGATGAAATCTTGGTCAATGCGGCGGATAACAAGCAGAGAGACCCATCAATGAGCCAGGTCAAGGTGCTAATTGACGTGGAAAACAATCTGATTAGCGTTTATAACAATGGAGATGGAGTTCCGGTGGAGATTCACAAGGAAGAGGGTGTCTATGTGCCGGAATTGATTTTCGGGCATTTGTTGACTAGCAGTAACTATGATGATACAGTGAAGAAGACCACAGGAGGAAGGAACGGTTACGGAGCCAAGCTCACCAATATTTTCTCTACTGAGTTCGTGATTGAGACAGCGGACGGAAAGCGGCAGAAGAAATATAAGCAGGTAATCTCACAATTTTCACATGTTCATCTCAATGCATCATTTGGTTCTTTCATTGTAATTGAATGAGGGTTTTACTTTGGTTGGGATGATGTACTGTTGTCAATTGGGTTTCTGGGAACCATACATGCTTAAGCATACTTGTTCTCAAATTTAAGTGGTTCGATTACTTTGAAGGTTTTCACCAACAACATGGGCAAGAAATCAGAACCCGCTATAGCCAAGTGCAAGGAAAGTGAGAATTGGACCAAGGTGTCATTTAAGCCTGACTTAGCCAAGTTTAACATGACTCATTTAGAAGATGATGTGGTTGCGCTAATGAAAAAACGAGTAGTTGATGTAGCTGGATGTCTTGGAAAGACTGTGAAGGTGGAACTCAATGGAAAACTAGTTCCAGTTAAATCATTCCAGGATTACGTTAATCTGTACCTTAACTCTGTCTCTGATTCAGGATCAGATCGCCCACAAAGGTTTGTTTATTTATCTAAAAATTTAATCGATATCCTGTCACCTTTTTTCGATGGGAATCTGCTTATTTGGTATGCTATTTTGTTCAGTTTTTACCAGAAAGTGAATGATAGGTGGGAGGTTTGCGTAAGTGTTTCGGAAGGGCAATTTCAACAGGTAGCTACTGGACTTCTGTTTCACTGCTAGTTTTGTTTCTACCAGTTGTCAATCCTTATAACCAAAATTTGGTCGTTTTATCAGGTCAGCTTTGTCAATGGAATTGCAACAATTAAGGGTGGGACTCACGTTGATTATGTAACCAATCAGATAACTAACCATTTGGTTGCTTTTGTAAATAAGAAGCATAAGAAAGCCAACATCAAACCCCATAATGCAAGGAACTATTTGTGGGTCTTTGTCAATGCTCTTATTGATAACCCCGCTTTTGATTCTCAAACCAAGGAAACTTTGACCCTTCGACAGAGCAGTTTCGGTTCTACATGTGATCTTTCTGATGACCTTTTGAAGAAAGGTGTGCTGCTTGCAGTACTTAAATTTATATGAATTGTATCAAGTAATAGATTTTAATTTCAAGTTCTTTGGGTGTTCCATATTTTAGTGGCAAATTCTGATGTTGTTAAGCACCTCCTGACGTGGGCACAATTCAAGGAGGAGAAAGAACTCAAGAAAACCGATGGTTCAAAGAAAGGGAGGGTCAACATTCCGAAGCTAGAAGACGCAAACGAGGCTGGAGGGAAGAACTCACACAATTGTACACTGATTTTGACTGAAGGAGATTCAGCAAAGTCTCTTGCAGTAAGCTGTTGCACTCTATTCATAACGTGATACCTTCCAACGAAAAAGATATGGTAGCTTTAATAGCAGTAATTTTACGCAGATGGCTGGTATTGCGGCTCTCTCAGTTAAAGATAGGGACTTGTATGGTGTGTTCCCATTAAGAGGTAAATTACTCAATGTTCGGGAAGCCAATTCTAAACAGATCAACGACAACAAGGAAATTGAGGCTATCAAGAAGATTCTTGGGTTGCAGCAAGGGAAGCAGTATGATAGTGCCACATTAAAATCTTTGAGATATGGTCGATTAATGATAATGACAGATCAGGTCTAGTCTTTTTGTGTTAGCAAATAATCTGATAATTCTTTCTTGTCGTATTTGCTGACAAGTGTATATATATGACGGCAGGATCATGATGGTTCCCACATCAAAGGCTTGTTGATCAATTTTATTCACAAGTTTTGGCCTTCATTGCTAAAAGTTCAATCATTCATGGTTGAATTTATAACTCCAATTGTGAAGGTCTGAAAACAACGTTAATATATGCTTAGGGAAATTCGTAATTGGAGAAATTTTACAATTTGGGTTTATTCTTGCTGCAGGCAAAGCGTGGTGGAGAAACTATATCCTTTTACTCCATGCCTGAGTATGAATCTTGGAAGGAAAGCTTGAGAGGCAATGCAAAGGGTTGGACAATCAAATACTATAAGGTTTGCTTTATGATGCAAAAATGTCATCTTCTGCTTAGCAGTGTGTTCGCTGGTTTTCTGTCACGATATTAACTGAGCACTTAACAGGGGCTGGGAACTAGTGTAAGCGCAGAAGGAAAGGAGTACTTCAGAAACCTTGATAGGCACAAGAAAGATTTCAGATGGGAAGATGATCAAGATGGGGACTGTATAGAGCTTGCATTTAGTAAGAAGAGGATTGAATCGAGGAAGAATTGGCTTAGGCAGTATGAGGTCAGAACTGCTGTACTTTTATCTGAACTCTGTCCTTAATCCACCAATTTGGATGGATGTCAGCGATGAAGTGTACACCTTTATATGAAACTGCCTTCTAAACGAATCTGATCATTGTGCATTTGCAGCCTGGTACATACCTTGATTCTAGGGAGAAGGTAATAAAGTACAGTGACTTCATTAACAAGGAGCTAATTTTATTTTCCATGGCGGATCTTCAAAGATCTATCCCTTCAATGGTCGATGGCTTTAAACCAGGTCAAAGAAAGATACTTTTCTGTGCTTTCAAGAGGAATTTGATCAAACAGATGAAAGTTGCCCAGTTTACTGGGTATGTGGGCGAAAAGTCAGCTTACCATCATGGTGAGCAGAATCTTGCCGGTACCATCATTGGCATGGCACAGAACTTTGTTGGAAGCAACAATATCAACCTTTTGCAACCTGAGGGACAGTTTGGGACACGTAATTCTGTAAGATATATAGCGTCTTATCTAAGTTGTTTCGGTGTCACTTGGTTAGATTGGATTTGATCCGATGTGTTCTCTTTGCCACGTATCTGCAGGGAGGCAAAGATCACGCAAGTGCTAGATACATATTTACGTGTCTCTGTCCAGTTACAAGGGTCTTATTCCCGAAGGATGATGACAATCTTCTTAACTACTTGAAAGATGACGGACTATCCATTGAACCTTCCTGGTTGGTTGTTATTTTCGTTGTGCCTTTGGTAATAAATTTCCAGTTCATGAAACTAAAATGTCTGGCTTGTTCTCTTATTTAGGTACATTCCAATCATCCCAATGGTTCTTGTGAATGGTTGCGAAGGAATTGGCACTGGATGGAGCACTTTCATTCCAAATTACAACCCAAGAGATATTGTTGCAAACTTGAAGCGTCTTTTGAGTGACGAAATGCTGGAACCTATGCATCCCTGGTATAGAGGATTCAAAGGAACAATTGAGCAAGTTGCACTGAAGGGAGCTGGTGTAAGCTATGCTGTTAATGGAACTGTTGAAGAAGTCAACGAAACAACTATTAGGATCACAGAATTGCCAATTCGAAGGTGGACAGATGACTATACAGAGTTCCTGAATTCCATCACAGAGGGAAGTAAAGATGAGAAGGGAAAGCCCAAGGATTTTACTATCAAGGTAAATGTTGACACGTGCAATGTTTTATCTTTTTCTGCAGAGATTCTTCTGGTTTCTCACAAGGATATTCTTGATTTAGGAGTTTCGCAAGTACAGTGATGAGCAAAATGTCGTCTTTGAAATTGTATTATCGGAAGACAATATAGCAAAAGCCAAGGAAGAGGGTTTGCTGAAGAAATTCAAACTGACTGCTACAATTAGCACCAGCAACATGCACCTCTTCGATCCCAGCGGCAAGCTCAAGAAATATGACACACCAGAACAAAGTATGGTTTACGTGTTATGAAGTAGTTGACACTAATTTACAAATTATGACACTGATTCAACACTCATCAATCCTTTATGTTTTTCTGTCCCCAGTTCTTGAAGAATTTTTTGAATTGAGGCTTGAATATTACGAAAAGAGGAAGGTAAGTTCATCGTTTTGCCTTAGAATAACCATATAAACAGATGCATTCACTTTATAAGGCACTAAGTCTGTAATACTTGCAGAGAGTACTACTAGAGAGTCTTCAAACAGAGCTAGTGAAGTTGGAAAACAAGGCTAGGTTCATTTTTGCAGTTGTTAATGGAGAAATCATAGTGAACAACAGAAAGAAAGTTGATTTGTTCCTTGAGTTGCAACAAAAAGGTTTCACCCCTTTCCCAAAGAAAGGAAAACCTGTTGAAGCTCTGGTCGCTGGGGCGAGTGATGACTCGGAAGAAACAGACGAGACATCTGAAACTGTTATAACTGAAGTGATACAAGGAAGCGACTATGACTATTTACTATCCATGCCTATTGGAACATTGACACTTGAGAAGGCTCAGCAGCTGTATGATGAAAGGGACAAAGCGAGTGAGGAGGTTGAAAGAATGAGAAAGTTAACTCCAAGGGACATGTGGCTGAATGAACTTGATGCTGTTGAAAAGGAACTTGATGTATGGATAGTAAATAACCTCTTGTGTTACATCTTGTTTTCTCTATATTATATTCTGACATATCCTGGAATTCTATTTAGGCAATAGAGAAATGTGAAGATGCCAAGGCAGAGATGGCACGAAAGAAACTAATGAGCGAACTAAATGGTGAAACTGTTGGCAAGAGACAAGCTACAAAAGCTCCAAGGAAGTACAACAAGAAAGCCACAAATGCAGAGACAACCGCAGAACCTAGTGCCATAACGGAAAGTGTTGAGCCACTAGGTAGGAGTTGTCTATAGTAGAATCGAGTAGTTTGCTTAGTTGCTGTTTTTCATGATCATATTTGATTCATGATGTTTGCTATAAACAGAGAGCAATCTGGAATTAGTGAAACCTAAAGCAAGAGCTGCTCCAAGGAAGGCTGCAACTAGAAAGGTTTTCTTCTCTACACATGACTTTAATTTTTGTGAAGCTGCTTCATGTTGGTGTGATATTAAGTTCTTTGTAATTTATGTTTATTGGCAGGAAAAACTCACGCCAGTGTCCGATGATGATGAAGATGACGAAGTAGAATCATTGAAAGAGCGACTCAAAGCATACAAGCTGGATTCCTCACCCGACCAATTGGCTGGTACGCACTCCTTTCATACCAAACAGCTATAATTTGACAAGGTCGGAGACAAATTCAAATGTAAATCATAATTCATAGCGACGGCAAAAGTTCTCCGGAAAGGGTTCGAGCCTTTTGCCTAACATGGCACGACCGGCCTGAACCTGACAATTTTGGGAAGCTCTGAACGGAAGTAAAGAGCATATCATAATTTGACAGCTTGATTTTTCTGATCCTTTACTAATTTCAAAATGGTTTCACAGCCATGGAGACTGATGCACCAGTTGAGAAAAAACAACCCAAGAGAGGAGTTGCTGCCAAAAAGAAGGCTCAGGCAACCGTCACCGTGTTATCTGACAGTGACGATGACTTTGAAGTAGTTGAATCACCTCCAGAAGCAGAAAAGAAGAAAGGAGGCGGAAGAAAAGGTGCCAAGGCGGCAGTTAAACCGCCGGCAGCGACGAACAAAAGAGGGCCAGCGAACAACAAACAGCCGGGTCAGAAACTTCTGACAGAAATGTTGAAGCCCTCTGAAACTGAAGGAATATCACCTGAGAAGAAAGTCAGGAAAATGAGGCCATCTCCGTTCAACAAAAAGAGTAGTTCGATCTTGGGTGGGATTGGTAAAGATGGAGTAGCCACCATAAACCAAGAGTTGTCAGGCTCTGGATCATCATCTCCCACAGAAGAAAGTACGGAGTTGCCAGCAAGAGCCAGACCAACCAGGGCGAGTCGAAAGCAGACGAGATATGTGTTGAGTGATTCTGATAGTGATGATGATAAGGCCTCTGAAGATTCAGAGTTTGAGAGTGATCATAACACTGACGACTCTGATTTCGGTGAAGATGAAGACTAAGTCGACGGTTGTCGTAGAGACTTTAAATTGACGTAGGCGGACTAGGGACTGTGTCCTCTCTTAACCAGTGGTTACCCTGTATTAATGAAACAACCAAAATTAAATGGAGTTCATGTGCCTCAAGTTTGTTAATATAAGCTAAATTTTAACCGTTCGATGCTTTCAAAACTGGAATAATAATTTAAATGGTTAAAGACAAAAAAGAAATTAAGGTAGTTAATTATAAAATTAAAGAATTTAAAATATAATTAAAAATTTTATTCAAATATTTTAAAATTCATTTAAAAAATATTGAATATAAATTAATTAATTAATTTTACTTTACAAAAATTAAACCAAAAAATTGATGGATTTGAATTTTTATTGTTAAACCGATATATTATATAAATATAAATATATATATATAATATATATTTAAAACAATTTTCATGATAGATAGAGAGCAATAAAGGAATAAGGAGTCTTCTGTACAAATTCAAGTTAGCGTTAAAGGGAAAGGGAAGGGAGACCAAACACAAACTATAATACCCCAACAACCTTGGAAGCCATTGCAACGTAGTCCATGTAAATGATTCCATGTCTCAAGGGTTCTGCTTTACTCATCTGTCAATCGCATGGAAATGTTCTGTTTTGTAGATTCCATCTTCAATAAAAGATCCTTAATGTCTGCTTCCATCCTCATTTTCATATTCAGGTACTCTCGATGAGCCCTTTCCAGAGCCTGAAGTTCTTCGTATTTCTGTTTGCGTGTTTCCTCGGTCTCAACTAGCCGCAACTTTGCGATTCGGCTTGTGTATTCTTCTTCGATTTTCTCATTCTTTGCAATCGTAATACGTTTCAGGCCCTCCGCTTCCTTTCTTGCTTCGTCGGCATGCGCCTGAAACATTTTCGCTTCGGCCTGCTTCATTCTCACAACGCTCTCCAGTTCATTGAACATGGGCTCATCAGCTCGCGCTTTAAACATTTTTTCTTCCGCCTGTTTCATTCTGGCAATGGTCTCCAGTTCATCAAACACAGGTTCATCAGCGTGCGCTCTGAACATGTTTGCTTCAGCCTGTTTCATTCTCGCAATGGTCTCCAGTTCGTCAAAAACGGGATCTTTCCGGGCACTTATCCGCAGCTCCATCTCTGCAGTGCGTTTATTATCATTCAAGTCGGCGTTGAAGCTAGGAAGTAGGATAGGTGGTCTTTCCAATTGAGGGGTTTTTTCAATATGAGAAGACTTAAGCCATGTGCTATCCTGGGTGGGTCCAGCACTCCCCGCATTGCTTCCATTACCTTGTTCCTTCCCCAAGAACACAGAAGAACTGCCAAGCTTGGAAGACTCACTTTC
Organism: Erythroxylum reticulatum; assembly: GCA_025504915.1. Lineage (NCBI taxonomy): Eukaryota > Viridiplantae > Streptophyta > Magnoliopsida > Malpighiales > Erythroxylaceae > Erythroxylum > Erythroxylum reticulatum. Next base: position 32,414,692 of record JANSVA010000009.1, on the reverse strand, counting down.
TGCAATCAGAAAAGGAGAACAACATTGAAAAACAATTACATCCATGAAGCATGACAAGGAAATGCTACACGTTTCAAACATAACACGATGTACATAAGCCAAAGGAACGAATGGGAAGACCTAAGACGTAGAAGGACATAGATATCATCTAATGATGAGTACTATCATTCCTTCATCATAGTATTTAACAAAAATCACCGTAAATAGAAATATTAAAAAGTGAATCCATTTCAGAAATTGGCAAAGTATATGGTCCTTGAAATTATTTCCATTGCACAAGGAGTTTTATTGAAGACACTAATATAATATAAGGTCTTATAATATTTAATCCTAAATTTTATTTATAAGTATGAAGATATCAAATGATTTACCAGTCAAGAAGGCCATGATATGAGTGTAGACATCAGGAAGATTAGCCTTAGCGGTCAATTTCATCAGCATCTGATCTGCAACTTCATGCAGTTGCCTGCCTCTCACATCCTTGCTACCACTAAAAATTCTTTTGACATATTGAAGTTCATTGCGAAATGTTTCAGCTGTCCACTCCTTTGCAAAGTTCTGGAAGACCTCCTTCACAAAGCCAAACATCTCAGAGGGATGATTACAGGCAACACAATGGAACTGCATCTCGGTAGTACCTTGTGCCCTGGTCGCACTTCTTCCATTTCGGATATAAGATTCTCGCAAAGCACAATCCACATGGCACCAGTGAAGGCAAACATCACAACCAACCCAACTACATGTATTAGATGCCATGTCAAACTTTGAACAGACGAGACACATACAAGCACTACAAAAGCCGCTCCTCTTCATGCAAACTTTGCAATCACATTCATCCACAGGAATAGGACTCCGACAAGTAAGATTTTTGCATCTTAAATTTAGAAATACCTCGGCCAAATCAGAGGATGAAATACTATTGTCTACCTTAAGATATTCGGGCAGACCAACTTTCAGAGCAACTAAGATTTCCAGTTGACTTCGATGGCACTTCAACAATACATCTAAAGTTAAATCAGGCCTGTTCTGTAATGCTCTCTGAATCGCAAATAGCTGCCCTTGCTTATCGGTTGTTAGCATGATCTCGCGAATGCTTTCCTTTAGACATGATGAAGATTGTCCAGTCATTTCATGGAATTTCCTAGCCATTACATGTATGGGATCAGAAACTATTCTGCCAATGATAGTCTCCACAAAATCTGCACCACCTATAAGAAACTGTTCTTGTTCCTTCTGGCTATTACTCCTATGTAAGCTACTGCCATGTCTATCTCCCATTGCTCTCTTTCTCTCTAGGCTATAGTTTGTACCGTTATCATGAGACCCCATGCTCTGCAACGGAGATCTGGAGTCCTCATGATTCCTTGTTTGGCCAACCGTCAATTGTTTATGAAAACTCAATTGCTTTTCAAGTCCATTAGGCAATTTAGAGTTTCCCTGCAAAGCTTGACCATTTGATGTATTCTGCAATGCTTGAGAATGTTGATTGGAGCTGTTTCCGTTCATCATTGCTCTTTGATACAGGGGAATATCTTTGGTCTTGGAATCACTATGAGCCATGGCTTGCCAAGTTGCTTGATCAATTCCCTGAAATATTGGGCGACTATGAACAGATTGTTCATAGTTGTCCATGTCCAGTGAATTCTGTGTAAGAGAACAGCTTGGATTGTGGAAAAAAGACTGGGAACCGGAAAAAGACATCGATGCAGTGAACCCGTTAGAATTCGACTGAAACGTGTTAAATGATTGAATACTTCTGCTTGGAGAACCAGGGTCTTGAGCTGTCTCTCTAGAAGCGCCAATAGGCAACAGAACGTTGGGTAAGCTAAGAGAAAGATCAAGTGCTCCAAGAGCCAGCTTCTCATCTTTTGGCTTTCTGACGCCTGACTGATCTGCTTTCTCCACTTTCCTGTCTGGGAAGGTACTAAACAATTCAAATGCCCTAGTACTTGGCCCTTCCGTATCTTCCACGTCCCTACTATTTGAAAATTTTCTAGGTTCTTTTCCCACAAATACACCATCTTCATTAGAATCCGCAGCTCGGACTGGTGAAACAGCAACACCCTTGCCTTTATCCCTTAAATTCTGACCCAAAGTCTCTGTTGTCAACTCCATACTGAATTCCTCTCCCTCATTCTCCTCTGTGAACTCTTTATCCAATTCGTGAACTTCATCGTCCCCCACCTCTGCCTCGAGATCAATACCCTTTTCATGTCGAAACCCTCCATCTGTACAAATATTCCCAGACTTATCAACAGTCATGTCCTTAGTTTCCTCCTTTTCAGACTCTATTTTTTCTCTGGGAGTACCTCCCGCTCCAA
>JANSVA010000009.1:32401816-32412271 GCA_025504915.1 Erythroxylum reticulatum | reverse complement strand
CTCCAATAACACCATCATCATTACCAGAATTTCCAACTTCACCGCCATTAATACTAGCTTTATCACTAAAATTCTCCCCACAAACAAGCCCCTTATCGCCTTCCTCAACCACATCAGTCTTTTCAGAAACACTTTCCTTCTCAAAACCCTTCTGTTTTACATTTACTTCACCATTACCAAGGTTTTCACCCTCCACCTCTCCACGATCAACATCCACTCCGTCATGTTCCGAGCCACGCTTTTCTTCCTCATTTTTATCCTCATCGCCAACTTGAGCATCGGATTGAGGCTCTGGTTCGAGCTCACCCTCTTCCATTTCACTGCTACTCCCACTCTCAGCACTCTTAATCTCAATTTCAACACTCTTCACATCCACTCCAATCTTCTTCCCCACCTCCACACTCCTAGATTGCTCACTCCCGGAATCCTTCGACCACGACGGAGATGACCTTCTCGACTTGGAACTCGATGATTTCCCCTTCCCCTCATCCCTCGGTGACTTCACATCCCTCAATCCCTTAGGAGATGATCTGCTACTGCCACTCACCCTCTCCTCATTCACAACTCTACTCCCTCTACCCTCGTCAAAATCCTTGCTTCCACTACCAAATCTCCTCCTACACCTCTCTCTCTCCGACCTAAAACCTTTCGGAAATTCCCTCCTTGACACTGCACTAAAACTCTCGGACCGATGAATGCTCCGGTCACTACCACCGCCACCAGTGTACCCTTCTCTACTACTATACCTATCAAACCCTAGCCCTAACCCTTTCCTCCGATCAGAGCCGTCAAAATCGTGATCCGATCGCTTCCGAACCAGCCTGGAGCTCTCTCTATCTCTACTCTCGTCCTCAATAGATCGATCTCGATCGTATCGGCAAGACGATGATGTGGTGGAACTGGGCGACACTAACCCTTTCCTTGCACTATCCGATTTGTAATAGAAAGATCTAGAAGATCGACCTGTACTCAAGTCCTTGGCAGAGCCTGAACCTGACCCTTTCTCGTTATAGGAATCGAGATCATCGCTCGATCTCAATCTCTTCATTTTCTTCGAATTATATCACACAACAACAATATAACTAAAGTAAAATCCTTTTTATTACATAAGAAGAAGAAGACAGCTTTGACCAGGATTCATGTTAAAGTCGCAGATTTTAACCAAACCTAAACTAACCCGCTTAGCTCCGTACGACGAACAAATATAACAGAAAAGACACAAAACCACACCAGACACAAACCAAGTCCAATAACCCGAGTTTCAGAGACACGGCTACCGTTTTGGAACAGAAATACAGACAACCAGAGGTACGGATACCGGAAGTGTTACGCAGGCGAGTTAGTGTCGCCGGAGAAGGTGACCGGCGAGGGACAAATGTACAACAAAATGAGTGGTTGGTATATAGTATTGAAGTAGCGAGAGAGAGAGAGAGAGAGAGTAAAAGCAAAAGGGTCAAAGAGAGAAAGAATGGTGAGGGGCGGGAGATTCTATCTCAGTCAACGCAGATGAAGCTATGTATGGGTTTGGTGGGATTTCTGAGAAAGGGTAAAAGAGAGGAGAGAAGAAGGAAGAAGAAGAGTTGTAATTGTACACGCAAACTCTATAATGTGTCTCGTTTCGTAACCGTCTCAGTGTTTGCCCTTTTGGTGGGTGGCACCATACCTGTGCTCTGCTTGATTATCCTATAAATTTTAAATTTTGGGTGCAATCATAACAACAGTAATGTAAACGTGACTACGTGAGAGGAGTATTAGAATGAGTGACTTTATAATGAAGTTCTAGTATGACACTATTTATTTTTTCTAAAAAATAATTTTTAAATTTTTTTTACGTTGTAGAAAATCATTTTTAGTTAAAAATAATTAGAAATACAAATCAATATTTTAAAAGCAAGCTCTTATGTGTATTATTGCTTAGCATTTCGAGAAAGAAGGGGAAGGAAGCAAAGTTTGACTCTGGCATGTACTTTTGACTCTTCTTCTTAACTTTATAAATAAAATTTTAATTAATAGATTTATAAATGCAAAAAGAATCATTCACATTCTTCTATTCAGAAGCTCCACACATCAGTGGCTTCCCTCTCTCCCATATATATATACACACATCATGAGCACTAGAAAGCTCAAAACTTTTTTTTTTTTTATGTACAGCAAGATAAGAGATTTGAAAGCAAAAAAGGACACTTTGGAAGTGGAGGAGGCACTATGAGATCAAATGGGCAACAGATAGAAACTAACATCAAAACAGAAAGTGGATGGAGCTCTTGTTACCTCTATGGGCAAAAACCCCATCAACTAGATTTTCTTAGCTCTGTTCCTTAATGTCTAGGAGAGGAACTCCAGGTGCATACTTGGATCACCATGAGAGAGTTGTGAGAGCTTGCCTCCTCCTTTCATTTTTGGCATCAACACCCAGCAGCCTTGAGAAAGTTATCATATGGACTCAATGTTGGTAGCTGGAAGTACTGATATTGTTGATATTCTGCCCCACAAGGAGTTGGAGTCGCGGTAACAAATGGATTGTTGTAATTAGGATTGAAATTTTGCTCAGGACGTGTATTTTCCTTCTGCGATTGCACCAAAGTTGCGAACATTGATTCATTAAAAGGCAAAACAACACCAAGCATTCATGTTTCATGTGCATAGGTGCAGATGGCAGAAGCATGGATGCAGGGGTGAAGTTTAACCAGAAAGCAGAAGGATAATATTTCTGTCCGGGAGTTAGATCAAAGTGGCGGATAAAACAAGTTACTTGGACCAATTTCACAGGCTAAGAATGAGGAAATCTGCTTTTATGTTCAGTTTGCTCATAGATTGAATTGCATATAATGTCATTGTACACAGCAGAGGATTACCAATCATGTCAACATTTCACAGGCATTGATAGACCATGAAAAGAAGCAAGGAAGTGGAGAAGTTGTAGAACCTGCTCAATGTGAGAATCAGATGTGATTTCCTTGCTCTGCTGATGTTCATGAGCAGGGATTTTCATTAAACTTTCTTGTCTTTGTTGACTAATCATTAAAGCCGACATCTTCTCTTGTTTTCCTGCAGAAAGGTCTGCGCAATGCTTAGCCATGTCTACATATGGCATGTTCGGCACGGCTGACGCTGAAAGTCGTCCAACCTGACCGGTCGTTTCCGAGATCTGGACACAAATCGTCATTTAAAGATTAGAACTTCCAACTTCAGATTGAAGTTGTTAACCAGGCATGAAACACATATCACAGTTAAATCAAGAATCTAGTGAGAGCTGAGTCACAAGTTAAGCTAGAAAACATGCCATTCACATATTCTGCTTGAAAGCTTCTCTCTACAAGCATAACAAAAATGGAATGCTACTTACTCCATTTAATAGGTCATCGACACTCAGAAGATTGGGAGGATCGGAGGGCAGTGGCTTATTACAGTCTGTTTGACCTTCAACTGTATCAGGTGAAACATTATCTTCGAATGTGAAGAGTGGAGGCTCAACCTGCAGATTAGGTCATCACGTATTACAGGACTGGGATGGTGTTTCGGAAGAGAGACGGATCCAAGAATCACATAAGACAATTACCTTATTAGAATGGTCATTTTTCCCAGATCCTGTCTCACCATTTTGGTCTGGTATATCTGCAAACAAATCAGCTCCAAGAGGACATGCATCATCAGGTCTAAAATCGTTAAGCAACCTAGCTGTTAGACTCGACTCTTGCTGTTTCAAAACAGAAGAAAGTATTTTTAGTTGGATTAATATCAAGACACTGATAGATACATTGAATCCTGCAATTGCAAATGATGATTACATCTGATGGTGTTCCCAGAAATTTCACTATCATGGCAGCAAATGATTCTTTTGAATGGTTCCCTGATATATCTACTGCCGAAAGCAACTTCAAAGCCTCTTCGTCATCTTCTGTGGATCCAAAAACTTTATATAGAGGATCAAGTTCAATATTAACAGCCTTTAACTTGGAATCATCAACCAGCCGTAGGAATGGATCGGCCTATCAAGAAGTTGCAACAATACAGCAGTTAGAATAAAGTATGATCGCTTCCATGAATTCAAACTTTGCTTCGCAGCTAATTTCACGAAAAAGAAACTGAAAAGAAAAGTCTAGATAAAGACGTAAAGTTCTGCACTTGCTCAGAAGAAGATTGCACTTGGATGAAAATAACACTTACTATTGTATCAGTTAATGCAGCTTTAGCAGAAGCAACAATAGGGTTTATATTGTATGCTTTCGATGAAAAGACAATCATAGATGTGGCCAAAGTAAAGAGGGACCTACGACGTGATGGTTTCAGTGGCCCTGCAAAATTTGAAAAATTTCCAACATGAGAAGTAGTACAATGCCTGAAAACTATTAAGGAGATATCTTTGCCAGCGGTAAGAGGTTGAGTAAGTGAAGCAATTGAGGAGCTAAAATTTTACTCTACATAAAATCTCCTTCATCTCCATTCAAACTACAAGATTAATTATAATTGTTAAATTTTAATAAAAAATAAATTTTAAGTCAAATTTTGAATTTAAAATTTTGACTCAAACTGTATTTAAATTCACTTAAACTCGTTCAAACATGTATTAAGTCTAAATTTTAGTCCAAAGCTCAAACTTTGGTCTCAAACCCCGGCCTTATAAAACAAAGAAACTTAAACCTGAAGATAAGTGATGAGTTACACCTTCAAGACTGAAAAATTTATCCTCATTATCCTTGTACGATGATCATCTTAAGTGATTTGCTTTACTACATAATTTTGCTAGGAACATTGTCTCAACTTTTAGACTTAATCTGCATGATATTTATTGAACCTGTTCCTTGTTAGATATCCCACAGAAATTCTACATCTCACTTTTCACTGGCCATCTCTGTTCACTTGCATTCAATTATATTCAGTTTTGTAGTTCATGTGAACGGAATCTTATTTGATTAACTTTCAATGAGAAAGACTGCAACCAAATCAGACATTTTGTGACTGGCTCACAAAGATCAAGTTTTGGTATAGAATTCAGGTCGGAAAGCCTACCTCCACTAAGAGCAAAGCTCCTCAGGGAAAACGCTAGCTGGAAACTTTGAATCAAAGTATCATTGCTCGAGTTCTACAAGATACACTATGTAAACTGAATCACATGGAAGAAAAAGAACAGGAAATAAACCAGGGGGGGTCTTCTGGAATTAAGACAAAAGGATGTGGAGATTTATCCTGAAGAAATCAGGAGTCAGCAATACCTTGGTTCTTGCAAAGAGTAACACCAAGCTGTAGGTATTTGCAAGTGCTTCATAATTCTCAGGTGTATTTAAAGGAGAGAGGGACTGTGCCCATATGGACGAAAGTAGAAGGGTAATCTGGCGACTGCTCATTTTAAGCGATACTCTCTGAGATTTTTTCAAGGAAAATATCAAAATAGAGCCAAATTCTTACGCTCAATGTGATCAGCAAATTGAGTACTGAATCAAAGAAGTTAATACATACCTGGTCCTGTGCTAAATTAGTACTAGGGTTTTCCTCAGTCCCAGCAGGTAGTGCATTTCTTTTTACGGTATAAACTCTGCTGTAGGATGACTTCAATCTGTTCAGCATTGAAGGGTTATTTGCTTTTGATTCCTGAAAAGCTACAGTTCTCTCCTTTCTGTCTTCAGATACGTTTGTTTGTGGGGAATGTTCTTTCTTTTTCAGCTTATCGAAGAGTGCAGCTGAAGAAGAAAACACTGACACAGTTCTTGAAAATGTCCTTTGTATATTTTGGGCCTTATTGGAGACAACAGCAGCAGAAGGACGGGGGCAAACACAACAGGGAACAAGAACAACAGAAAATATACGATGTGCACCAGCCCTGGTCTCATGGTCATCATAGACCATAGCCAAGAGTAGTTGATGAAATAATGCCTCAGGAAAAGCCTGTAGGAAGCATGAACAGAAAAAATTAATCAAAGAGAGAGAAAAGTTAACAAGAATTTTGATCTTTTTATATCTGTGCAACCTGTAATCGCTATTTTTCGGATGCATCCCCAATCTCTATTTTTTTCCAAGTGCAATAAGAACATTTTTATACAAACATGTGCATTCTTGCCTTGTTTTGATAGGATAAATTGGGCATGGATGCCACAATCTGAGCAGTGCGATAAACAGCAGAAATCAAGGTTCTGGCCATGACTGTAATAGTTGGTACGTTCTCCAACATTACAGCCATTATATCAAGAACAGGATCTGCATCTCCAACCTGCACTTTAAGTATCTTTCAGTCTTCGGGTGGATTTTTAGCAATTTCTAAAGTCTCCAAGTGTGCATAAAAAAAACAGTTGTTCAATCAGAATTGCTCATTTAACTGTCCGTTAAGGTATTCTGTAGAGCCAAAAATATCACATACCTTGGATGATAACTGTACTAGGCACTCATCAACTGCTTCTCGAAATCTACGGTTCCATTCAATTACTTCAACTCCCAGATTGGAATCGTCAAGTGAACAATGTATGCTTTTCCTTAAGTGCCTCATCATATCACTCAATGCACCTATTATAGCTACAGAAGCCTGAACCTTGGTTTGTTTGGCAAGGCAGGTGGCAACATCAACAATGTCCAGCTGCATTTTGGGCTTCTTGAGAACATTTTTGTGATCAAGATGCTTTATCAAGATGGCCAATACAAAGTGCATGTTCTGCCCTACAAAATGCAAAGGAACAATTCTTATGGAAAGCATTAACCAACCAAATCAACCGGTTTCAAAGTATTGCAGAGGATATAATTACCAGTTTTCTCAATCATTGATTGCATATCTGATAACACAGAGAATGCAAGACCATGTTCAGGAGTCCATAGGTCATCATTATCAAAATAGCGGAATAGAGATTCAAGAACTCGTCGAACAGTTGTAGCTTCTTTGGCTAAATGTGCCATGTTATTCAGGCAAACCCTCGACCAAAATGTGGGGTTATTGGAATCCTCTCTGAAGTTTTTCAGAAGTGATAAACATATAAAAGAGGTTAGAAATTGACTATAGCGAACTCCACAATAGTTGCACAACTTAAAGCGAGAATGAGAAATTACAGAGATACGTTGAGTTGGCCTTTCTCATTGACAATCATCTTCCAAGAAGGAACCCTCATCATTGAATCTGATGGCGGAGAATCTTCTTTGACAGACCCTTCCTTATCTTGAAGACCATAATTGTCCAAGACAACTGAGACAACCTAGTTTTGGAAGGGAAAATCTCATCCTTTAGTATAATCTTTCCAACATCCCCAATTTCATGAAAAATGTTGCATCAGAGAGAAACACATGCAATAATTCCAAACGGCATAGAAAATTTTCAAACTCAACAGCAGTATGAAATGAAAGATGAGGAAAAAATTTTAAATAGATTCTTCTAGGTTAACTTACATTGTCAAAATCTGTTGACATGTGAGAGAATTCACCCATGAACCACACCTATATGAAAATCAATTAGCAGGAACATAAGCAGGTGTAAGAAATTATGCCGGAGAAATAAGATAGGATCCTAACTGTAATTGCCCATAGACAAAACACTGTCTATACTTGTCAACAGGAAATTTTCCGTAAAGTACCTTGATGCACAAAACTAAAATGTCAGAAAATACTAATCCCATGAATTACCATTGATGAGAGTGCCTGAAGTCCAGCTGAACGCAATTCTTGTGCCCTTGCGTCCTCGTTCAATTCTTGAACTAAAGCACAAAGCTTTGGTATCAAACTGTCTAAATTGAACACATAAGTGCCATCACTCTGCACATAGGTAAGTATCTAATAAGCTTGAGGTTTCCAAAGTAGCTACATTTCGGCTTATAGATGAAAAATATCCTTAATAATCATTGCGAAGAACATTTATCAATCTGAAAATTGAAAAAATCGAGTAATTCCTACCTGATTGTTGACAAAGTCAAAAAGAGTCTGGCATCCCAATATGCGTATTTCATCATGCCGTGCTTGATCCAATAGAATGTGCACGATGCTAAGCAAGCTACTCGCAAACAACGGCCTGCAGCATAATGCAACTAGTCAATATTTGCAGAATATAATGAATGAAAGTAAGAAGCCTCAGCAATTTCATCCAAATCCTAGAAGCCTCTTTTTCCCAAGGTTTAAAGTTTAGTGACAGAAAGCAATCAAGCCTTGTTACTTATACCAACAAAAAGGACCATTCCTACAGAATGAATCCTTGCTTTAGGAATAAAGCATGTAGACATCAATCATCTTCCGACCATAAACTGAATCCTAAGCTAGCCATGTGATATTTGGAATCTAAGCATAATAATGGCAACAAAACTTGAAGTCATTGCCTCCTGTCAATGCTTATCATCTATAGACATGGCTAAATAGAAGATAGCCATTTTTTGAATCGTCAGGCACCTATTGTCTGAAGAAAAGCTTGAATATTGTACCTACAGAGACATTATTGAAAGTAAAAGGAACTCTACTTCTTTTGTTGACTTGCAGTAAACTGTTAATGTTTTTGAGATGTCTATGACACTCTGACTCTTTGTTTCCATGATGAATCAGATACTTGATCACCAAACAGAAAGAAAGCCATCAAACTTTTCTCCAGTAGTTATATGACTAAGAAATCACATATTTATACTCTGATATTTACACAGTTTTACATGTACCATGTTCCAGCTAAGTAGCATACGAGGTTTAATAGTTTTATCAAACCGGTCATTGTTTAACTCAAAGAATTGGAATCAAAACTCTGAATGGTGTCTGTTTATCTTCTGACGTAGTAGTTCGATAAAGTATGTAAATGGTCTAATGATGTTACTAGCATCTAAGCGTGCAATTCCAGAAATCAACAAGGGAAAAAAAAAACCCATGAACAAACTTTCAGGTGAAGAAGCTATTATGGTGGAATAATACTCACATTTGCTCTTTGCAAGAAGCCATCAACTTCCTGTAGATACACATAACGACTTTTACTGACTGGAATTGCTCGGTTCTCAAATCCTTGTAACACCTTTGCTCAAGATAAGTACTGATCTGCTCAACGCATTTGAAACATGAATCAAATGAATTTTAAACCAAATTACACAGAGTATGTAGCAACTGGAGTATTAGTCTAGCAGATGAAGCAAGTTTGCATACAGTTCTTGGCAACGACGATCAGCAAAACCACGAAGGAACATAAATTTCATATCCATCATAATCACAAAACATAAGAACAACCCAAAATATAAGATACCAGATTATTACCTTCGGAATCCGGAGAGGGTTTCTGGAAGCATATTCACAAAGTTTACCAATCTTCCGATCATTTACTTGTTCATCCTGGAAAACAAAACATTGAGAGAATCCAAAAGGAATTGAAATAATAGATAACAGGATCCATACTATTCAGTGACAAAAACATATGCACAACATGCTACAAACATTCAGCTCGATACAGACGAGTGACTTGTCAACCATACGTCAAACTTCCATTCCCTTTTCCTTCTATTGGTCCAACTAGCACTCAGTCACCCTGAAAATCCCCATTCCCAGAAACCTATCCTAAACCAAACGGGAAGAAGCTGAGGTATTACCGCAGCCAAAGGAAAACCAAATAAGACCCTTAACGGATTCAAACTAATCCCATGAAAGGTCCAAACCCCAAAATTCAACAAACACGTCCTGTAATTTAACCTGAAGACATTAGCATGTATGTTCTAAGATTACTTAAATCGTAATCTTCCATTTTCCAGTTTCTTCTACTTTTGAACCAAAAAAAAAAAAAACAGAAAGAATCGCTAACCGGAGAACGAGGGAAAATGTCAGCAAGCAACTTCTTGTATCGCTTAATCGGATGCCTTGATCTTGCACGTAAGGCAGGACAAAAAAAACACAAGCTCTCACAAGCTGGGAACACGGTTCTTGAAACCACATCCATTTTTCTTTTACTTTTCTCACTATTCTACCACTCCCCAACCATTCAAATTTCCAAATTCCCTTTTCCCTTCATTATCCCCAAATGCCCTCTTCAAATTCACACATCATTCGAAGAACATACCAAACGTATCAAGATTCAGCCATCTACTTCTCCTTAATCAACAAGAAAAAACCGAAAAGAAGGAAACAGATTAGATTGTGCAGAAAGAGAAGGCGTTTGGATTGAGGGGAAGGAGCGATCAGAGTTCCAAAAAACTGATCGCCGATGATTCGGTTCGATTCTCTACGGAGAGAGATATGATATCTAATTATTTACTAATTTTCATGTGAATTAAATAGTCCATTGATTTTCATTGTTCGTTAATTCTCTGTACTCTTTCTTCGTCCCCATCCCCATCCGTTTCCTCATTTTTCTCTCTCTCTCTCTCTTTTGGGTGTGTCCGTCTATCTATTTATACTCTTCGTTTTTAAAAATCTACGCGCGCGCCATATTTATGTTCATCACCCAAACGCCCACCTTTTGCCGCCATTTCCAACGGCCCCAAAATTAATACTGTGCCTATTACTATCCCACGGTATAATATAAACCAAGTGCAC
>JANSVA010000009.1:32379660-32399290 GCA_025504915.1 Erythroxylum reticulatum | reverse complement strand
AAATTCGAACTAGGTTTTATTTGATAGATTTTAAACACGAACTCGAGTCTTTATATGTGAATAAATTATTTTATAAATTTGATTAATCATGACAGTTTAATCTAATGTGACCACAATAAATATAAGTTTCTAGAGTCTTGAAATGTTCATCATTTTCTACAACTCCACATATGATGAAACAAAATTGTTAATCAACCTCTCAACATCATTATTTTGTTGATATCTATTTGGCAGGCCTAAATGGAAAAGCGCATCAAGAGTTTTGTATGATAAGAGGATATTACTCAAGTTTAAACGTAAATTATGTCATTTAACGATTAAGCCAGCTATGCTTTATGGGGTGAAATGTTATTTCCCTCAAATAAGTGCATAGTCATAAGCAGCTAGTGACAGAGACGAGGATTCTCCGTTAGATATGCAATCTTATTAAAAAATATAAGGTCATGAATGTAATAGAAAAATGACAAATTAAGGGTAACTAATAATATTGATAAATTAAGAAAGACAAGACTTAAAGTGATTTTGATAAGTTAAGAGGAGACACTCAAACGCTCAAATGAGAAGATGCGATAAGATTATATTTGAAGACTGTAAAAGAAAAAATGAAAGCCTAAAAAGAATTATAAGCAGGTGATCAAGAATGATATGACAATATTGAAATTTATCGAAAATATGACTCGCAATAAAAAATTTGACATACTAAGATAAGGTAAAAGATCTCCTCGTAAAGAGATCCTTATAATTCTTATAAATTTTTTTAACTTTTTCCTCTTGTAATTAACATAAACTTATAAATAAATACTCTTACCGCCAACAGATTTAGCCTAAACCTGTTTTTTTTTTACATAGTTCGATATAGTAGTTTACTTTTTATTTTATTATCATCATTTGTTATTTTTATTTTTCTGTCTTCTCATACTACTAAACATCTTCAGATCCTCACTTATCAGTCATATTTCTGCTGAATGTTGTTATTGTTGTTATCGTTGATGCTTATTTGCGGACTCCTTTCCTTTAGTTACAATTTTAATTGAATTTAAGATATATTTTCTCTAATAATTTTTTATGTAACGTATACTTTTTTTTAAGAAATTGCAAATAGAGCTATTGTAATTGTACAATTTTAAAGTTGTTTTTATTAGAATGATGAATTAGAGATGGTGAAACAATTTGAGACACCTTTCTCACTAAAAGACTAAATTATATACTTTAAAAAAGAGGATTATAATTCTTCTCATATAAATAAAAAATTAAATTATATAGTTTATGTAAATTATTTAATAAATAAACAATTTAAAACAAAAATTGGATTTCATTGTTTTGATACCTAAATTCTTATAATTTAATAAATTCAAACATTTAATAATAAAAAATATATATCACTCTAACCAAAATCTAATGTTAAGAAATTTTCTTACAAAAACTTAAAATTCTTTTGAAAAGGTATACTTTAATTGTCACGACAAATGTTTCAAAAATCGGACTACCGATAAGACTAGAGATTTAAGGTTTAAAAGATTCAAATGCTATTATGCTGTAATAAAGTTGGTTAAAGATTAAATAAAAATAAAGAATTTAAAATATATTAGAAAGAAATTGTATTTATCTATCAAATAATTTGAAGTTCAATTAAAAAAATATTAAATAAAAATTAATTGATTTATTTTAATTTATAAAAACTTATTAATTTATAAAAATTGATGATTAATTAATAAACTAATTCGTTTTTAACAACAAAAGTTATTAAAGTAAATTAAACGGGAAAGTTAAAAAATCAAAACGAAAAGTTAAATAATTCAAGATTTTATTGGTCGTGTCGATAAAATTAGTTGAATTTTTTAACCGAGACGTGCTTTTTAATTAAATATAAAAATTTAAATAATTATCCAAACCATTATAGCTAAGCAAAGAACAAAAAAAATTAGGAAAGTTATTTATCATTCACTATTTTCTGCCTCGTTGCAGGTGGCGGAGTGCTCCGGTGCAGATTTTGACGGTACACGATGCTGTGGAACTCACGTCCATGAGCAATTGTCTCGTGGCAGGATTTTATAGGTAGGAAACACCAAAAGATTCAGATCAATGACATGGCGTCTTCCTATTTGAAAACTCTCATGGTCGTGACCGTAGACAGTCCGAGCTTCCAACACAAACCCTCGCCCACATTCACCATTCAAAGTGACAGAAGATACATCGTCGTCATGACCTCTAAAATTAAATTCCTCTTATAAATTAAATTTTTAAAAAAGGGAAATCTAATTTGTTTTTGTTTTTGTTTTTATTTTTAATTTAATTTTTAGAGGGAGGGATCTCAAAACTAAATCTCTCCCTCTTTCTAAAAACTCAAAAATATTCAAAATCCCAAAATCCTTCACTATGGCATTTCACGTAGCTTGCCCAATTACATGGTTAGTATTACCCTATAACACTAAAACCATTTCCCTTTCTCTTAACTCACTCCTTATAACTCACTGTCTTTCGCTCTTTTTCTTCTTTTGTTTTCGTATTTCCCTCTCTGTCTTTGCAGTCGGCGGATCTGCTTCTGTCCGCTAGGGTTTCAGCAGGATCTCCACAGCGCGAAATCGAAGGCCGTTTTCTTGTTCGATGTTTCTAGAATTCAAGAGTTCTTGAAGGATCCTTCCGGAATTAGGGCTTCCAATGGCGGAAAAACCGTTCAGGTATGCGTTCCCAAGGTCTCTCCGCCGCCACCGCCTCCTCCTCAGCCGATTTTTTATCCGCGAGATGGAGGCGATGGTGGCGGTGGCGGTGGCGGTGGCGGTGATGGAACGGATGATACTATGGCTGCTCTATCGGCACAGACGAAGCGCGTGGCTCTTCAACGTAAGGCTGCCGCGGCTGTGGTTGCTGCCGAAGATTATGCACGCCGGTTTGAGGCAGGAGATTTGACGGTGAGATTATCTTATACGCTCACATTGGGTCATTACGTTGGTAATATGCGTTATTTGTCTTTTTTCTGACGTGAATGCTGGGTTGTTAATGTTGAATTTTGGTGTAGTGTGCTGATTCGGAGGATGCAAATTTGGAGTTTAGACTAGTTGCCTTTGGTTAGTGATGTTGTATTTCTCCATTTAAGAAGGGACTGGCTGGACTTGATTATGTTGCCACATAATCTTATTGATTGAAGTGAATCCTTTAATTCCTAATTTGTTTAAACTTGAGTATGTTGTTACCTAATCCTAACGATGAAATTAAATCCCTTCATTCTGAATTCTGAAATTTGGAATGATTCAATATCGGTGACTTTCCTTTGTTGGTGTTGATTTTATGATTCTTAATGATGTAGGGTAAGCTCCTGTTGTGTGAATTAAATTATACAGAAACTTTTGTTGTATTGCGAGTAATTGTTTGAAGTTATTAGTGAAAGTGATTGGTGGATTTGTTATTCAATGACAGCCGGTTTCTTTTGTTTATTCAGCAATTATAGTGATTTTGTGCTCAATATATGGACGGTAGTGTTGATTGAAATTTTTTGGTATATCTTATGTCTAGTGTGGTTGTTAAGTTCATGAGTATGATACAAAAGGAGTTGGTTTTAAATTTGGTTGAAATGCATGATTTGGAGTTTAAAGCATGATGTGTAGCTGTACTTGACAATAATGTGGAAGAATCTTCTCTGAATGTTGGTGTAATATTTTGGCAGTTGTTCTTGAGGCATCCAAAACATTTGACTATTTTGTGTTTCTCTTCTAAATCCAATGATACATTTTCAGGTTGGCTCGAAGGAAATTACTGGAGAAGAGCAAGGTCAATCTAATGCAAATGTGATGTGTCGAATGTGCTTCATGGGTGAGACAGAAGGAAGTGAGAGAGCAAGGAAGATGCTTTCGTGCAAAAGTTGTGGTAAGAAGTACCACAGGAGCTGCTTGAAAGCTTGGTCTCGAAATAGAGGTATGTTAAATTGTTTAAGTACATCCGCAATGACATGTTCCTATTTATTCTTCTGATGGGTTTATTGCAGATTTATTTCACTGGAGTTCATGGAACTGTCCATCTTGCCGAATCTGTGAGGTACTTGAGTGCTAATTTCTCACCATCCTATGACTTCTTAATAAAATATCCACATGCAGTATTCAACTTGAGAGAGAGCTGATACATTGATTCCTCCTGCTTCTTTAGATATGCCGTCGTACTGGAGATCCAAATAAATTTATGTTCTGTAGAAGGTGTGATGGTGCTTACCATTGCTATTGTCAGCATCCTCCACACAAGGTGATGTCTATTAATTGTTCCTGTGATGTTATGTGGGGA
Organism: Erythroxylum reticulatum; assembly: GCA_025504915.1. Classification (NCBI taxonomy): domain Eukaryota; kingdom Viridiplantae; phylum Streptophyta; class Magnoliopsida; order Malpighiales; family Erythroxylaceae; genus Erythroxylum; species Erythroxylum reticulatum. Next base: position 32,395,021 of record JANSVA010000009.1, on the reverse strand, counting down.
TGAAGAAGCATGCTAATTTCATTTCTGATGCAGAATGTTGGTTCAGGACCGTACTTATGCCCCAAACATACAAGATGTCACAGTTGTGGTTCTACTGTACCTGGAAATGGGCTAAGTGTGAGGTAATAAAGATGAAGAGTTGGCTCCTTGGAACATAAATCTACTTGGTTCTCTGTGCATAGGTGCTTTGATTGAGGCATCTACTTTCTCCTTACTTTCATCTTCTTGTCCATTTGATAAGAAGTCAGTTCAAAGAGCAACTAGTTAACATTCACGAAACACAGTGGTTAGAATGTTGTGTATTCAATTTTCATGCATATATATGCTTTTGATCATTCCTTTAGTATTTAGGATGGGGTAGAATTAAGATGGACGTTGGTGTAGTAGTTAGTAGGAGATGATAGCAGAGACTGGGAATCCTTTATACTTTTCATTCCCTGATTTATATTCAACAAGGCTATGCTTTTTCTTTGTCTTGCGAGATTCACTATTCGGTCTTCTCAGGTGGTTTCTGGGATACACTTGTTGCGATGCTTGTGGAAGATTGTTTGTGAAAGGAAATTATTGCCCTGTCTGTTTGAAGGTCCGCTTGTTTTATTTTTAAGCAGCATATTCATCATTGTTTGGTTTTGATGGTGAAAAACTTATTGTTGTGAGCTAATATGACTTTAACTTCTGGATCTTTGTATCATTTACAGGTTTATAGAGATTCAGAATCCACACCTATGGTTTGCTGCGATATTTGCCAGCGTTGGGTGCATTGTCATTGTGATGGTATTAGGTTTGTTGCTGCCATTATTTAACTAAGTTATAAACTTGTTAAATCTCAAGTAGTTTGTTTATGTTTAGGCAAGTGGGTATACATGTCAAGAAATAATTTGGTGCTTGAATTACATGTTTTCTCCTATTTGAGACATTATTTGTATGATTAGTTTTACATGTTTTTGCACAATTTTTTTTAACCTTGTATCAAAGGGTGGTGTACAACTCATTCTGGAATAAATGTTTTGCAGTGATGAAAGATATATGCAGTTTCAAGTAGATGGAAATCTCCAGTATAAATGTGCTACTTGTCGTGGGGAGTGCTATCAAGTCTCTCTCTCTTTCTCTCTCTCTTACTTATTAGGTCCATTATAAGCTTCTTGTTGTATTTTTTCCATATTCATTTCATTAATTAGATACTGTTTGTTTGCCAGGTGAAGGATCTTGAAGATGCTGTACAAGAACTTTGGAGGAGACGAGACAAAACAGACCGGGATTTAATTGCGAGCTTGAGGGAAGCTGCAGGGTTGCCAACTCAAGAAGATATTTTTTCTATCTCCCCATACTCAGATGATGATGAAGAAAGTGGTCCTGTGATGCAAAAGAATGAATTTGGTCGTCCTCTAAAGCTCTCTCTAAAAGGGTTAGTTGTCAAGTCTCCTAACAAGAGCAAGGAATATGGAAAGAAATCTTGGAATAAGAATTCTTCTAAGAAAAATGATCCTCATACATCTTCTATTAGTAAGACAGAACTGCTTCAGCAGGATATTCGATCTTACAAAACTAGTAAGGATGAAACTAAGGATGGCAACACGAAAACATACAAAAAAGGACCAGATGTATATTCTTCCACTGTTACGGGAGTGGTGAACAACACTGAAGGTATTTGCTCTATCAATCAACCAGGAGGTTTGAAACACAAGCTTGTTGATGAGATCATGGTGAGTGATGGAGAAAGGAAATCCAGTGTTATTCGAATTGTAAATAATAAGCCACATGACTTGGATAGTGGGGATGATGCCGAAAGAAGTGGTAGTCAGTCACAACCTTTGAAACCAAAGAAGTTGGTTATAAATCTTGGTGCCCGGAAAATAAATGTTACCAATTCTCCAAAGTCTGATGCATGGAGCTGTCAAAGAGAACAGGACTTGACAACTTCCAATGGTATGCCATCCATGTAATTCATGTGAGCTTTGGTGAACTATGATGGTCTCTTTTGGTGAATACCTGTGGTATTTCTTTTAATAAATATCTTGGTAAAGTATTTTGACTTTTAGTTTCTCTGAATGATTATACTTGTAAGTGATGCAATATCGCAGTCATTAGATTAGTATTTTTGATTTTCTATGGAATAGTAGTCCCTGTCTCTATACTGATATGGTTATGCCTTGGATCTTCAGGCGTAGGTAGTGAAGTTACAGGCCAACACAGAACAAGCGACAAGTATTTTGCAGAGAGACATGATGACACTGCTAAATTTGGAGATGGTGAGTGGCTTTCTTCAATTTGTTTGTCTTTTCCTTTTTGCTGATAGCATTTGCTTTTAGTGAACGGATGGCATCATAGTAGTTACATTTGTGTCATGCAGCTGAGAGAGTTAATCACTCTGGCCGAATGAGTGGTCTAAAATTTGCACGAAGAGAAGGAAATTTAATCAAGCTCGGAAAATTGAAGTCTGAAAATTCAATCTTAAATCCCAACTTTGATCGAGGTAGTGGCTCTGATGGAGGTGAAGCTATGCGTTCGGACCAGACTCATGTTTCATCAAGTAAAAGAAGCATTGAGGGCAACAGAGCTGCAGTTGAGCCTGTGAATGATGTCCCTACTGTAAAAAGTAGCAAGGTATTGTTGGGAAAGCGATCAGAAACTAGATCTGATACAAAAACTGAAAGCAACGATGACTCTGGTAACTCACCAATTTTGAATTCCTTGCGAAAAGATTCCAAACTTCCACTCAGATTAAAGATTAAAAAACCGAGCATCGAGAATCAGAATTCTCCATTTCCTCCTCCCGAGGAAGAGAAAAGCATAAGGGGTCAAAGATCAAAAAGAAAGAGATCATCAAACTTCATGATGGTATTAAATGAAGCTGAAAATGCCACACAATCTCATCAGGACAGTGAGATGATGGGAGCTAATTGGATCCTAAAAAGATTGGGTAAAGATGCAATTGGAAAGAGAGTTGAAGTTCACCAGGCATCTGATGATTCATGGTGAACTTCTTGTTTTTCTTTTACTCTCCTGAATATCTCTCTGTTTTGCTTCTTATGTTTATCTTCCTTCTTGTTTCTGATCTTGATCTTTTAATTTAGGCATAAGGGTGTGGTGTCTGACATTGTTGAAGGTACGTCAATGCTCTCTGTTACTCTAGACGATGGTAGATTAAAAACCTTGGAACTTGGGAAGCAGGCTGTTCGCTTTGTTCCACCGAAACAAAAGCGGTCGAAGATATGAGAGCTTGATCCCTATTTTCAGTTAATGATTTAATCTCTAGATTTCTTCCCCATAGCAGGCGAAGAGTTTTGTCTCCATTTCAGGGGCAGAGAAGGTTAAAATTGTATTTTCTGGTTACTCATTACTGCTGCTTATTTATGTGCAGTGGTAGTATTGTAAATGAAGGCCATTAGTTGCTTGCATGATCCAATGTTTCTCTGTACCTTTAGTGTTTCCAGAGTTGAAGAGTATGAAAATTCTACTTTTAGATCTTTTTAAAGTTGAGATTAGCAATGATGTAGAAAGAAACCCCAGCGTTTCTATTCATGGTGCTTGGAATCATTTATCAGGGAATGTGTACTAGCTCTTATGACGTTGGTTAGTTGTGAATGTTTAGTGGAAGTGAGGTGACATTTTCACTAGGAAGGCAATGGTCTCGAATCTTAAATCGATTCAAGTTTTAATCGAAAATTTTAAATCCATTTGTTTGGTTAAATGTCAGTATTTTTTTTTTAGTTTGATACCAATTGGAAGAGGCTTGAACTAGTTTATTGGAAGTGTAGATTTTCCATTTTTTCTTTATTTTGCATTAGGATAACATGTAGGATTGGTAAAACCTATCTTGTCCAGTCTGATTATCTGATTTATAGTCTACATATTCGGCCAAAATTTTCAAAGGAGTTGCAAATGGATCGGTATGTTCGTCAATCATTGATAGTTCTAGAACGGTTAATTTGACATTACGTGCAATAATAACTAGAATTACTATTGGCAAAAATATAAAAGATCATTATGCGGGTTTTCTATAATAATTATGACCCATTTTTTTACTCAGTCTAATTATCAGTTTATTAATTAATCAGTTATTTTTTTAAATTAAAATAAATAAATAAAATTTTATTTAATAATTTTTAATTAAAATTTAAATTTTTAGAGATAATTTTTTAACATATTTTATATTCGTTAATTTTATTTTAAGATTTTATAATAATCTAATGCTTGTTTTACTTTTAACATTTACAATAACACCACCTAGTATAAATCTCTGAGGTACAAGATCTGAAGAGGTCTAATAGTATGCAGCCTTATTTATAATTAGTAGAGAAACTACTTTCAAATTAACTTTTAAATTTTTAAATTTTTTGTTTTACCGATTTAACTTTTAATCTAATTAACAAAATTTTAATTTTTATATTATTTTTAATATTTAATAGTGTAAATATTTTTTAATGTTATATATTAATATTATAAATATTAACTTTTCGATATTTAATATTTGTTATAAATCCAAGACAAAACTTTCTGTTAACTCTTAGCGGCCGCGTTTCAGTGATTGGAGGTAGACTCGCTAGCACTTAATGCTTTCGTATTTGCTTCGGATAGGAGACGAGAGGTGTGTGTGTATTGCCTCTCCACTCGCTTGTCTCTCTCAGCACTCTCAGCAACACTGTTGAACCGTAGCCGACGAATCCTGTTTCGATGTAATGCTGTTCTTCTGCTTTAGTTCTTCCTCGCATTGGTTTCGTGCTCTATCTGTTTGATAATACGTCTAGGAGAGATTTCTCTTCCGTTGCACGTAGCGTGGAGGTCCAGGGTGGGGTTTAAATGTGTTTGTTTTAGTTTTGATTTTGGAGTTATTGGAACTTGGGAGCGTATTTGAGAAATTGGGGTCGAATCGTGGGCTGAGCTTTACCATTTTACGAGTGGAGTTAGTTATTCAAGACTGTTATGTTAATATTAATTTAGAGATTTTTGCGTTGTGGGTCGCCTGCATGATGGAGTTTTCTTTCTAATGGATAGGTGCTAAAAAGGAGCAAGCTTTCTTTGCTAAGAAGGATGGCGACGTTTTCTGCTTATTCTTTTGTTTCTTCTTTTATGTTTCTTCATTCTATTGTTCCCAGGACAAATCAGACATTATGTTTAAGTGTGTGTTATAGGTCTCCAGCCAAGTCAAGGAGACTCGCTGCTTATTTACATACAAATCAATTGCAAACAAAACCCGAATCAGTTGTGGGGCAATATTCCCCTCCATTGTTTAGGTCTGCACCTGCATGCTCTGGTTTTTTTTATGTGAAATAAAATAGTTTTTCTATTTAAGTTCTGAATTTTTTTTATGCTCAGTGTTGCACCGATGATGGACTGGACAGATAATCACTACAGGACTCTTGCTCGGCTTATATCAAAACACGCATGGCTCTATACTGAAATGTTGGCAGCTGAAACAATTGTTTACCAAGAAGGGAATTTGGTACCTAAGCAAGCAATTTAGTTTTCCTGATAAGGGTTCAGATCTTCTTCTGGGTGAATCAATAAAGAAAGTAGTCCTTAGAGGTTACTAATTCTCTGTTTCTTGTTTGCCAACGATCAGGACAGGTTTTTGGCATATTCACCTGAACAACATCCCATTGTTTTGCAAATTGGTGGGAGTAATCTAGAGAACCTGGCAAAAGCAACTAAACTTGCAAAGTCATATGGCTACGATGAGATTAATTTCAAGTTAGGGCACTTTGTAACATCCTTTGTTTGTTTTCTACCTTATGTTCATTTGTTTTATAACTTGCTGAACCAAAACTGCCCATCTTGCATCCAAAATACACCAGTTGCGGTTGTCCTAGTCCGAGGGTAGCCGGGCATGGGTGTTTTGGCGTTCGTCTTATGCTTGATCCAAAGGTTTGGCGGTTGAGCTGTTTACTTTGTTGACTAAATAAATAATTCTTTTCTATTGTTTCTGTTATTCCTTATGTCTGGTATTCCCATTTCATGTTTTCAAGGGAAGTTTGTTGGCGAGGCCATGTCTGTAATTGCTGCTAACACAGATGTTCCTGTTAGCGTTAAATGCCGAATTGGTGTGGATGATCATGATTCTTACAATGAGCTTTGTAAGTTTCATATCTTTGCTCTATCTCTATCTGAGCTGAAGCAAATTGAATATGTATCACTTTGGAGTTGTTTTGTGGAGTCAATGGTTGATTAGGATATGAGAAGAAGAGAATCCTATATTCCAGTGTTCTTCAAACACATAGTGTGACTGTTTGTAGCTTGCGAGAGTTTTTCTTCAAACACATAGTGTGGCTATTTGTAGCTTGCAAGAGTTTTAATTCCTAATGTCTTCACAGATTCTTATCCTAAGGTTGCTACTTAGCTGGGATTGTATCTTGACATTGTTCCTTATGCCCGCTACAGGTGATTTTATCTATAAGGTATCTTCTCTATCCCCAGTTAAACAGTTTACCATACACTCGCGGAAGGCTCTGCTCAATGGTCTTAGCCCAGCTGAAAATCGAAAGATTCCTCCTCTGAAGTAAGAGCTTAGTTCAAGCTTAAGTGTAATTCATTCTCACATATCTTTACTTGTTGTCAATGGTAATACCATCATTAAACCAGAAACATAATACCTATTTCTTTTATGTGCAACTGACTACCTTAAATTATACAAGTGCAGATATGAATACTATTTTGGCCTGTTGCGTGATTTTCCAGACTTACAGTTCACAATAAATGGAGGGATAAATTGTGTTGATGAGGTTTGGTATCTATATTTTCTTCTCAACATATTCTTTAGTATAAAATCCCATTTCCTACTTTCATAGGCTTTGAACAATTCAGATTTCAATTATTTACTGTCATCCTCCTATACTACATCAAAGTGATTCCTGCAAATGGGTTATGTCATAGGTGAATGCAGCATTGTTGGAAGGAGCACATGGTGTTATGGTTGGGCGTGCTGCCTATAACAAGTATGTCTATACGAATTATTAGCTATTTAATCTGTAATTTAGTCTCTGAATTACCTTCCAAAAGTACTTTCACCAAAAATGAATGATCTTTGTCAGGGCATTCCTAAACTAAGCCACTAGATTAAATTTGGAAGTGTCTTGGCATTGTCCACTGTATGTGTTGTTTATCTCTTTTCAATCAAATTGAATGAGAAAAGGCGTAGGTTTTTATCAAGGTCCAGGTTTGAGAGCTTAGAGCAGCCATATCGTGTAGGAATGCTGAATGGCAGTCATGTCTGATTAGTTCCAAACTATCTTGCTTGATTAGACCTTGACCTTTTTAGGCCGTTTGGCAAACTACTGTTAAAGTCAATAGCACGAATTGTCGGCAACTATACAGCAAGCTTGTTTAAAACCAATGCCGTATACTCTTAACTCTAGTGTTTATCATACAGGAAGCTGTTTAAAACCCAACGCCTTTACTTCGCTCCATTGTTTACCATATTGCCCTTAGTGATTACTAACATAATACTCTGTTGGCAGCCCATGGAATGTTTTGGGTCATGTGGATACTGCAGTTTATGGTGCACCGAGTAGCGGTCTTACCCGCCGTCAGGTTCGATAGCTTATGTTCTTATGCGTGAATGCATGACCCATGCACGTCTCCAAATGATGCACCCTTAACATCTCATCCTGTGACTTTCATTTCTTTTTAGGTCCTTGAAAAGTACCAAGTGTACGGTGATTCCGTTCTGGGGATCAATGGAAACAATAGACCAAATGTCCGAGATGTCGTCAAGGTAACGGGATTGTTTAACTCGATTATAATGTTTGTGGCGAACTTTCTTCTTATGAACAAAATTAAAGGCTTGTTTATTTGATAGTTATGACTACCCACGTACATACTGGCATTATGTTCTTTGATTTTCCTTTTTTTTGTCTTCATTATATAAATTCTGAATGTGTTCAATATGATGCAGCCTTTGCTTGGAATTTTCCATGCTGAACCGGGAAATGCAGCGTGGAAGCGCAAAGCTGATGCGGCCTTCCAGCATTGTACGGTATGTAGATAAGAACAAGCCAACTTAGGGACTACATTGGTTTTCTATAGAACTGTCAATTGTGAGGGGTTGTCCAGATATATCCACGTTTATGAAATATGCTGCTTCTAGCTATAATAGATAGGGTTAGAGCTGGGCTGAGCTTGCTGACTATTTTGAACCAGAAACTTGAACTGGACTAGAGGGGGAGCTCTTCGGGGTGATCCCTTAAAGCTTTTGCTTACATGTTTCACTTTGCAGACAATCAAATCCTTCCTCGAGGAAACTCTAACGGCAATTCCGGACAGCGTCTTGGATTCACCTGTTGGGACGGCACCATCAGGCCGCAAAGATCTCTTTACTAGTGTACGAGGATTGTTGCCACCTCCATATGAAAGCAGAGAACGGACGGTAGCATATGCTTGGTCTTAACCTGCATGTAGCTCTATCTAATTAGGTACAATTGTTTGATTTGGCCGAATTGGTCACTGTAACGTTATGTAATGTATTTATTATCCTGTGACAGGGCCTTATATAGGACTCTTTTTTTTTTTTAATGGAAGAATCGCAGCCATTACTCTTTGGATGTGCACTGGGTAAATTTCTGAATCGATGCAATAGTTTGTAAATCATGCTAATCGGGTACTTTGTACTAGGCAACTCTTGTACGACAGGTTTGATCGAAAGAGCATAGATAAGAGGAATCGAATACATGACTTTTTGATCTATGTTTTTTCGCTCCACCATTTCAACCACCTCTAGGGGCCTTTTATCGGATATTTGAAAATTTTACAACACTCAGTTGACATGTCAAATTGGATATATATATTTGTAAATTTGAATAAATTATTTTGCAAAATAATAATTATTTAAAGTATAGATACGGACAAGTTCGTATGAATATGTTTAATTAATATTAAATCATTTGGTTTAAAATTAAATAAAATTTAAAAATTTAAAAATAATTAATAAAAATTTTTTTACTTATCGTAAAAATTTAAAATTTAATTGTTAAAAATTATTAAATAAAAATTAATTAGTTGATTTTACTTTTATAAAAATTATTAATTTATGTAAATTAGTAGATTAATTAATTAATTTTTAATAATAAAAATTATTAAATTAAATTAAAAAAAGAGAAAACTAAAAATTTATAGATTAATTATTAAGTAAATCAAATCAGTTAGATTTTCAAAATAGTAGTTATGCCCGTTGACAATAGGATATGGCAGAGATGGTAAGTTTGAAGTTAAGGAATACGACTTGAAGTTAATAATTTATGGAGCCAAATGCAATTAATGAATACTACAAGGACCATTACATGTCAAGACCAATTAAATAACGACACGTCGATGTACGAATTGCTTGGCTGATCGTAATCTGACTAAATCTGTAAGTACGATTTTGCTTCAGCCGTTTTCACTTCTTGGAAGATGGAACTACTCGATTGAGTACACAAGATGGAATCGTCATCGGAGCCGACGCGTTTTGTTACTTCGTACGATGTCTCAACCAACTGGACTGTCACTGGTGGCTCTCTTGTAAACTCCGTCACCTTCGAGTCCTCTCCTGCCCTAATCAATGAGACTGATCCCGAGCAGTCCTCCGTCGCATCGCTTCTTGTATTTTGCCCTCCTTCACCTGATCCAGACCCCTGCGAGATCACTCGTGAGTTTCCAATTCTTTACAAATGACTCGGGAGAGGTTTTTTTTTCTTTTTTCTTTTGTGTGTTCTAGTGTTTGTTTAACAGCTTCCGACATTAAATTTGCGAGGGTTTGGTGCTACTGCTGTTTGGCCACCGAGAAAAAATGAGGGAAAATTGATGGTGGCATAGATTTTACTTTTGCTTTTTATTTTAATACTAGTGAATTGAGCAAGACTGAATCTAGATTACTAGGATATGCTTGCTCACCTGGAAATTCAAATGAATATAGAACTTAGGGGATTTGACTGACTGTTGCCTCAGGAGACTTTTTTTTTTCTTTTTGGTGTGTGTATGTGTATGTTCCAGTATTTGTTTACCAGCTTCCGACTTTCAATTTACAAGGGTTTGGTGCTGCTGCTGTTTGGCCACCGAGAAAACGAGGGAAAATGGATGGTGGAATAGACTTAGGGGGTGCTTGTAAGTTGATATGGGAAGAAAGGAAAGGACAAGGAATGAAAAAGGATGCTTGTAATATATTATGATTGGATGAACAATATTTCTATATATCTGTTTTTGGAGCAATACTGCATACTTACCAATATAGTTAGAAGTGGAAATCGATTCATTATAAATCTTATTACCATTTTTTTAAGTGAACGAAAAATAAGTTAAAAATTTAAATAGTAAGTCATGAACATTGATATCTTGCGAGATTTTTCTTTTTCCATCCATTTCCCATTTCTATCAGTTGAAAGAGACAGTTTTATAGTGTTTTTGTAGTTGATGAAGACCTTATCAATGCAGTTACTTTTGCCCAAAAACATGAGATGCGGCAGGTTTACGTGCGAAGTACAGCTCGAGTTTACGAAATTTATTGTGCCACTGAGCTGCAAAGTAGCAACGATTATCTGTGTACTGTACGATGTGGCATTGCAGCTAGAGATGGAGAAGTCTTGTGCACCCGTGATAGTGAACTAGGTGTCTTGCCATATCTTGCTGAGTCTTCAAAAGAAACAACTGGAGAAAAATTGCAAAATGGCAATAACCATACCCCAAATGAAGATGATTGGGTTGAAGTGAACTCTGATACTTCCCTGGATGTTACTAATAGAAATGGTTCTACATCAAATTCTGACACAAGGCTGTGGAGAAGTTCTCAGGTGTTTATTTGCTTAATAATAATATTTTTGTCAAAATTCTAGCTAATACTATTCGTATTTGGTGTCATCCATAGTTTTCTATTTTGTTACCTATAAGACTAAAAATTTACAGGATTGTTAAAGCATCGTCCTCTCCCTTCTACCTGTTCGACCCATCATTTCCTCTCTGTTGTTGGGCTTGTTGTGAATCTTGATTTTCAGCAGATATATATTGACTAGAAGTTGTAAGAGTTTCACTGAGAGAATGATTGAGTTACTCATTTAATGAGCTGATTGTATATTCATGGTATTCCACTTTGACTGGGCTAGGTTATGTAGGGAAGCTATCATTAGGGTTCATTTTTCCTTTTCTACGTGTGGATCTGAACTTGCAATATCTCATCAAAGTTCATAAAAGGGCTTGCTATGTTGTCATTTCATTTCCTTTGCTTTTGCTATTTAGTTCGTTTAGTTCTTTTGTCTTATTGATACACTTCCATATCATTGTAAAAATCTCAATACTATACCTATCTGCTGTTTGCTAGCAAGGTTCATAAAATTGGTTGAAAATATTGAGTGGCAAATCTTGGTCCTTACAAGCTTCATCCTTTTGTTGTTTTGCTTCTAGCAACTTTAATATTGGGTGAAGAACTAGAAACAAACAAATTACCTAGACCATGAGTGTCTTTCGACCACAAGAAAAAGGGGACCTGCCAAATTGATTTCCTAAGGAATTAATTACAAGTCTACATAGCCATAATGCATAAAAAATGGAGTTTACTAATTTTCTTAATTTTGTGCTTACTTGAGTAGGAAGCGTGGTTTTTTTTCCCCCTTTCGATCCAATGTACTTAATATGATGAAACTTTCAGGAATTTTATGAGGCTACAGCAGAGTTTAATGATACAAGTCCTTGCATGTCCCTTACGCTCAGGCTGCTATCACTTCAGAATAAAGGCTGTGTTTGTGTTGATGAAGTGTACGTATTTGCTGATCCCATTGATGAAACTGATTTGTATAACACGGTGGGTGGGGTTGGGTACCCTGCTGGAGGTTCATTTATGGCCATGTTTATGCCTTCGCTTTTGCAGTTATCGAAATTAAAAGGTGCTAGTCAAGATGATAAATACAGATTTGATACAAAAGAATGGCAGAAGTCAGAAGATACTGAATCAGAAACAACAAATACTAATGAGGCTAGGAATGAAATTCAGCAGAAAGGGAAGTCCAATTCAGATCGACATGAGTCTTCAAAATTGTCATCTGAGCTTATGGCCAAACCTGTTCAGCTTGAAAATCTCCCACTAGTGTCAGGTACAAAGGCTGAGATTGATGCTTCTCAGAGTCACTCGAATGGTGTTCTGGACCAGCTTGTATCGCGAGTTAATAGATTAGAAGATATCCTGTTGAGGTTTGAGGAAAATATGCTGAAGCCCATTAACAGCATTGATGAGAGGCTTCAGTCTGTCGAGCGGCAACTTGAAGTTCTCTCAAAGAAAGCCCAGAATGGTGAATTACTCTCTTGCACAAGAATTTCTGCCCCTGAGTTCTCATGCAGTGAATCAGAAACCAACTCCTTTTACAACAGTGAAAGTGTCTGTGTCAATTATTTGCCATGTGAGGGGAACAAGGAGACTCCAGGCTTGCCATCTAACTCTCCCATTGCTACAACATTCTCAGTTGCGTCTGAGTTGCATCCTAGTCTAGTAGTTACTGCCCCTGCGTTTTCAAACTGTGATGATGAGGAAGAAAATGAGGAAGTAGAGCAAGTGAAGGAACCTCCAGAGGATAAATACCCACGTACAATGTCAATTGATGATGCTTTAGCTGCTGCAATAGCAGGATTCCTATCTTCAACTTCTATCCAGTGTGAGAAATCCTCTGAAATCCCTGCAGTTCAAGTGCAGGAGTTTACAAATGAAGAAGTTAGTATTGGCAATTCTGTTTCACGAATTGTTCATTTCCACATGGCTTCAGACCGTGATGCTTGTGTAACTTCCCTTGGTCAGACAGAAAACAGAGGTGCATTTTCATCATTGTCCCATATTGCCACTCTTGAGAGCGAGAATGCCATATGTCCTGATGATGGTATCTGTGTAAATACTGGGGAACTGAGTTGTGAGGAGGAATGTGATTCTCAGGGAAGTTGTATTGATCATGCAATTTCATCAGGGACTCCTAAGATGAAAAGAACTGATTCTTATCAGTTAGCAGATAATGTTGACGACCATGAGGTTGTTGATGGAAAGAAGAAAATTTTAGTTATTGCAAAAACTGATAGTCTAGAAGAATTTCCGGAAAGTAAGATCTATGAGGACTCTGATACTTCCCAGGGATCAACTACGGCTGATGCAATGGTAAATCCTTCCGAAGCTGATGCAATGGTCAATCCTTCCGAAGTGGAAGGGTCTAACCAAGACGACTCAGAGAATCTTGATGAATTCTCAAAAGCAGTTTCCCCACTGGATTTTGAAACACCAATCCTGGAAGTGACATTTACACCTCAAGAAAATCTTAATTCCAGGTCTCCCCTTGAAGCCCTTTTGGCTGGTCTGCCTGACTTGAGTGCCGAAGTTCCGTCAGTTGACGAAATTCGTAACGATGGTCCTCAAATTTTCGATGAAGAATGCAACTTAATTTCAGTGGAAAATTGGGAGTCTACAGATTATGCTAATAATGGCGACGTATCAGTGGATGTGGACTATTGCAGTGTCAGAGAGATAATGACTTTGAATGCTGAAGCGAAAATGGAGGATTTTTATGGTGGCAACAGCCAGAGAATGACTGGTGAGAGCCTCATATGAAAATGAAAGCTTAATTACAATTATGTTATGTACATAATATGTTTTAAGAATTGTTTAGTAGGTCTTGCGTATATATGTTTTCTTCTGGAAATTGGCAGACCTTTAAAGCCTCAGGTACATAACAAGATCAAATAATCTTTCTGGCATTCACTTTCAGCTGTAGCGTCCCACTGATTTGCGTTTGTTGCTTGATAAAACTTCTATCCTTATTCATAAGAGCGGAAACTAGAGGAAATGACGATTTCCTTCACGAGTAGGCCAAGTACTGATACATACACCTTGTGTTTTTGACTGTTTTACTCAATCCGGCTATTCTGAACAGTCTGACGTTCATCCCTAACCCCTGCTTCCCCTCCCCTGGCGGTAAGGGGTGGCAGCGGCAAAGGAAAAAGGTCTTGAACAACCGATGGGAGATGGCCGAACATCGGACAGAGTCTCGGAGATTTGAGGACTGAAAGAAAACTAGAGAAGTTAGAGAGAATTGAGAAGCAGAGAAGAGTCTGAATTTGGACTCCTAGCGTTCAAAATGACTGATGGGTTCGTATATATACAAACAAGAACTCGCATCGAATCAAAAGCGAACAGAGAGAGAACTAGAAAAATTATACACTTGAGAGAAAATTGAGAAGCAGTGAAGAGTCTGAAATTATTTTAATCTCATTTTGAGAATTTCTCCAAAATAATGTTGTTTCATAGCTAAGAAGCACGGATATGTGACACGGCACCGACACGAATACAAGGATGTATCAACTTTTAAAATTTAGTGAACATAAACACGGCACATATATATAATAAAATAAAATTTAAAATTCATAATATGATATATATTGATTGATGTATTTTAAGACTTCTAATATTTTGATAGTTCATACACATTTGATACTTTATAAACTCCTCTAAAAAAATAGAATATATATTCCATTAAGTTGTATTTGAGCGATCTTTAAACGTGTCCGAGTTGTGTCTTAGCTAATAAAAATTAGTTTTCAATTCCGCCATGTACAAACACGTTTCGAATATGTATCCACCGTGTGTCAGTCGGTGTCCATATCCGGCACAAAGGGCTGAGTCATATGAACTATCATGCCAAGCTTTAAATTGTTCCTCAGTCTAAACTTGATCTCATAACAACGTCGTTTTACAATCAAAGGACAAATCGTTCGGACCATCAAATCGAGCTTCAAATCGTTCCCTAAGTGTGGTAACATTACGGGTGTAAGGTTATCCTCTAGTTGCGGGCCTTAGCTTGATCAATAGGAGGAATCAAATTGTAAGTAGCAGTCTTTTACACAGGTCTGTACTCTGCAGCACAATTCCTCTGCTGTTAACACTTTACACTGACTTTTGAGAATGATTCAAAGGTCAACCTTTTGTCCTCAGCTGTTAGAATTGACTTCACAATATCTTGAAAAAAGAGATGTTCTACTGTGAAAAAGCTTGCACAAAGAACAAATGCCGCAGAAAGAGAGGCGGGTTGGTCGTAAAGCAATTTAAGTTTGACTCTCAAATTCACATAACTTAAATTTATGGGAATAAAGATTCGTTTGGATAATACGGATTGTTGACTGAAAAAGTAATCTTTTTTTAAACTATTATATTTGGTTTGTTTTTTTGAATAGTTAGAAAAATAGTAATACTTTCTTTAGATTTTAAATCCCAACACCTCCTTAATATTTTGATTACTTTCTTCGTGAATTTGATCTAAAAATTATATTGGCCAATTTAATCCTTCGTTCTCACTCAATTCTATGACTTTAAAATATATAAATTTCAAATAAATTTTGATTTAATAAATAAAAATATATAAAAATAAATTTTAGT